>VXBA01002143.1:1563833-1659594 GCA_013399895.1 Serilophus lunatus | reverse complement strand
CATCGCCCGGCGCGTTCCGGGCTGTGCGGAGGTGGGAGGTGGGAGGCGGGCGGCGGCCGGACCGACCTCCCTCCCTCCTGCCGGCCGGGGCTGTGAGGCTGCCGGGGCGGCGGGTCCCGGCCCCGGCCCCGCTACGGCCGGCGGGAGAGGTCTCGGCATCCCGGGATAAGCCCTTCGGTGCCGGCGAGGGCCGTGGGCGCAGCCCCGCGGGGCGGGCAGCGCTCTCGCTGCCAAGCCTCGCCTTGGAAGGAGCCCGTGCGCTGTGAATGCGCCAGGACGAGCGGATGGATGCGCTCTGGTGTGTAGGCTCTGCTGATGGGTGCCTTGCCTGCCCACGCTGTATAAAACACACTGCTCCCCGCCGGGGCTCATCCCGCTGGGCAGCACGGGACGGGGCGCAGAAGCGAGCGGCGTGCTTTGGAGAGCTGCTGTGAAATAACATCGCGTTGGGTTTTTTCTTATTCAGAAGATTGTCAGCGTGGTAAACGAACTCCTTTACGTCAGGGGCTGATCTCGATGACTTGCAGGGTCTGTGAAAGCATAAGTGGCTTGATGGCAAGGTTTTCGATCTGGGGAGGCAGGCTTAGCAGTTCTGTGCTGTTTGGAGCAGTGGGTGTTTTTTGGCCCGGGGTTTGTTAGTAGTGAATTGCCCGAAGGATCTTTGCAGCTATAAAAGTTAAGAAATCGAGTCGCTCCGATTGGAAGTGGAAATTAGGATGTTATGGAGTGTCTTCTGTGGTATCATTGTCTGTGAGCTCATCCTGACTTTGAGTAGGAGAGTTGTGGAGAAGAGAGCTTTGGCCGTGCTCTGCCACCTTTGAAGAGCTTCATTTTGACCATGCTTGGCTCTCTTCCTCCGTTGAGGTTTGGCCATTTCACTGGCCACAACTACGAAACCAGTGTTGGCTTGGTGATCGCTTCGGTTGTTAATTTTGAAAAATAATTGTGAATAGAGTCTTACAGAAAGCGTCCCTCTAAAATGTTCCCTGTGAGCTGAAATTTTGGAATGATCCCAGTCTGTGTTGAAAGCTCCCAGGCAAATATCTAACTGCCCATAGTCACTGACCAGCAGCTCCCAGCGGTTGCTGCTGACCTTTTTCTTTTGGGTAGTAGTGGTGGTGTGTTTGGTGGCTCTTATCCTATGAACATGCGTACCTGGAGAGGGCTTACTGTCACTGAGAGGCTGGGATATTGTACTAGGAAAATGCTGCTAAGATCTGGAAGAACTGCAGCTCATGTTGCTGTTGTAGCCTGCTTTCCTCACGCCCCCAGTTCTGACAACCAAACCAAAGAATGAAATCGGTAACGTGGCTGTGCTGCTACAGGGCTTGTGTTTGCCTCTCAGGTCCCCACACAGCACAACAAGTGGGGAACTGTGATATCCAGTTCTGTTGGTAGGAAACAGTAAGTGTCATGCTTCTGGTACTGTCACTGGGAAGAGGAAAATGAACCTAAGATAGTGGAAACTACCTTAGGATTTCTTTTAATTCTTCACTAGCACATACTTCAGAATTTTCTGACCTGGGTCAAATTAAAAGACAGCAGTTATTTCCTCAGAAGTCAACACCTTTTCCCTTTCTCCTTGCAAGGACAGAATGACGTTGGCTTTGTACAGGTTTGAGCAGGAAGAGGGAGAGAGACTCCATACTGTGGCATCCCACTGTGCTATGTACTGGGGATTTGATCAGGGTCTGTAGACTTCTTTTTTATTCTAAATTTAAATAGAAAATTCAGGCAGATATGCAGTATCCTAAAGGAGAGGTTTCACCTTCAGTAGAGAAACCTGCAGTTTCTCAGATACCCTTTAATGCTCTCTCAGTATCTTAGTTCTGTAGCTGAAAGTAAACTTTGAGATTCAGCTGCTGCCTACTCGGATAGGCAGAGCCTGAAGTATCTTACAAAACTCTTAAGGCTGGAGGGCTTTAAATTTCAATATGAAATGCACAGTCCCAGGTGCTCTAGTATGAGGGTGAAGCCACAATACCTTCTGCCATCTTGCATGGCTCTGGGATTAAGAGGTGCCCTTGAAGTTTTAGCAACACAGGAGGGGTGTAAGGGAAAGGAAGTGCAAGCTTTCACCAGTTTGACAGGATGGCACACGAGGTATAATTTGCATGATAGACTTGAATGCTTGTTACGTTTCAGAAAACGTTGACGGCACAGATGTGTCACTTGGAGTGGGCAAAGGACATCCTCCAGGGAAGTGCTGCACTGATGGGCCCCATGTACAGAGCTTCCCAACTTCCAGCTGTGTAACAGAGGGACAAGAGTCTGAGGCTTAGTGCTTGGAAACACTGCTCGCTTGGGTGGTGGCTTTGCCTGGATATTTCTCTTGGGAACTGAAACAGCCGTGCTGTGTTTTCAGACTTGTGTTGTTGCGTGTTCTGATGAAACATGCAGGTGGATAAATAAACCAAGTGACTTTTCTTTTTGAGATATCCATGCCATGGGCTAATGGTTTTCATTCTAGGGGCTTGAAATTCCAGGGGGTCTATAGTGTCTTTCTAAGGAGTCTCTGAGAAGCAAAAGTAAAGAGAGCCTATTGCGAGAGGTCTTGGATTTGCTGACTACTAAACATCTTTTTTTAGGATGAGGGGCTTGCAAATCGAGAGCCGTCACCGTATAGTAAAAGCCCTATATATGTATAGGCCAAAATTAATCTTTTTTAATGGCATGCAAAAATAAATAGAAAACTTTTGGGAAAACCTTGTTTCCCAAAGGTCGTTGGCCATGAAAACTGAAAGTCTTGGCTCTGTGAGTAGATTAGCATGGGTGAACTTTTGTGCCTACATATCAGGTTGCTGGATGGTGGCCTGCTCAGGAAATTCAAAAGCAAGAGGTTCCTGTGGCATTGCTCATAGGTCTCACTGTATATGCAGTTGGACATAGCAAGTTATGCAACTTCTTGTTTTCCTGAAGTGAACGATAGGAATACACTGCAGCAGTACCATGCAGCCAAGCTAGTGCCAATGTTGAGAGGCTTCCTCCCTCCTTGGCTGTCTTTTCATTAGTTCTACTCTTAACTCCTAACACTGTCCCGTAGCTTGAGGTTCTGTGTGTTTAATTTGCAAAGCTCTTCGTTTTGCTAAGTGAAGAAGAAAGATTTCTCAGCACGATAGCTCGTGGGCATCCATTACCCTACAGACAGCTGGTGCTGTTTAACAAGTGAGGCTGACAGCGTTTGGAGCCGAGTGTGCTCACATCCTCACGGACACTTGTGGCTTCTTGTGCTCCAGATGGCACTTCCAAGTACGTGTAACTTCGTGAACCGACTGGTAAATCAACTCTAATTGATTGCAAGTTTTAAACAGAGTAAGATTGAAACTGTATAGGCAAGGATTTCAAAGATGAGCTGCTTTGGAGTTATTTGCCTCAACTTCACAGGGGAAAATCCATTGGGAAAGCATGGGCTGTAAAAGAATGCTCTTGTTTGTGTTCGCCCTCTTTGATTTAAAGATGTAACTTGCTCTTTTAAATTTCTCTTGGGCTGGGAGCCAAAATGCTCCCTTGAAGATGATCACAAAGCTAACTTCATTGGAAATAGGATTGGGCTTCCAGCATGGAAAATAGCGATTCAAAAGAACCCTTTTCAAGATTTATGAGCGTATGAAAAGAGGGAGTTACAATGAGTTCTGTAGCTGTGTAGAAACTGTAATTACAGTGATCTCTGCTGTATTCAGGGATAACTACATTTCTTCACTGTTGCACAGGTTGTAGCAGTCCTCCTTGCCAGGATAAGGACACAAAATTTCCTTTGGAGTGTCCTTACCATTGTTTTCCATGTAGTACTTGGCCTCCTTCTGTCCTCGGTGACTAAGGGAAAAGCAAAGTGAGAGTGCTGGCCCTACTGGGAGCAAAGTGTTGGGTGTGCAGTTATACAGTTGTCACGGTTGGAGCAGAGGAGGCATTCCCATCTCCCCTCTAGCTGTTCGCTTGTGCTGCTATTCACCCTGGTGTTGGTTTTGATATTTTGGGCTGTGCTGTGAACTAGGTCACGGAAAGGATCCAAGACAAAAGCTTGGCAGGGGGGAGAAAAGGGATTTTTTGTTTTGTTTTCCAGCAGTGCTGTTTGCTTGCTGAGAATTGTGTTGACACAACCAAGAGTGGTGAACCGTGGTGCGGAGGTGGAAGCTACTTACACCAGCTTTCTTGTCAATGCTGAAATACAGTGCAACTGTACCCTCGGGCCAAAAGAGCTTTGTTTCACACAGGGCCAGAAGCTCTGCAAACAGGCCATGCCTTCAGTGGCGTCCTGTGAGATGTAATGATCTTTTGTGAGGCCGTTTCAATTGGTTAAATTGGACTCTCAATTCATGCTTGTTTGTGAAAAGATGAGGCCCCAAATGATGGGGTTGCTGCTTTTACGCAGCACAGTTTTCCTTGCCCAGAGGGGCAGGGTGAGAATCATCATTAAGTGATTTAGTAGTGAAGGTGTTTAGAGATTGTGCTTCATTTGGATATGGTAGTGTTATGAAGGATACATGTACAGCTTGTTTTCTCTAGCTCTACTCAGGCTCCAGTGGTGGACACTAATCCAGGTGGTGGCTAATCCGGGCTTGACTTCTGTCTATACCATGAAAGAGCTCCAACCCGGAGATATAGCATGTTAGGTGTCTTTTGGTCCCTTCCTTACATCTTCCACAGTAGTTTCAGAAGCTTCTCTGGGGTAAAGCTGCTCCCCCTTCCTGCTGTCCTTAACCCTTGTCAAATAGACCAGGAGGAGGGTGTGTTTGAACTACACTCCTCCCTCCTTGGTTTCTTCGTCTCATCCTGCTCAGACTGGGAGTGGTGTCTAGCTAGCAGTCCAGGCTATCCTTTGTTGGGCAAATCTAGAAATCCTTCTTACAATCAGCCTCGGTTGGGCACCTGAGGAAACAAGTGGTCTGCTTTTTCCAGTTGAGATTGGCAGATGTATTTTGTTCCTGGCAGCCCTGCGTGAATGCCTTGACAGTTCAGCCACTGATGTGTCCTGCAGTGAGGACAAGGAAGAGCCGCAGAGTCCCCAGGTTCATCATAGAATCATTTAGGTTGGAAAATACCTCTAGGATTACTGCTTTTGATGGTGATCCAGGATACTCAGTGTTTCTGGGGGGCCGCCTTGTTGACTTTTCACAGAGCTATGTCAAAACCGTTGCTGTTGTTTACACAGAAAATGAAAGTTTGCGTGATCCAGCCTGCCCCGACATTCCTGTGTTGGTCTTCCCGTGCCTGGTGCCCAGCACTGCATTGTTTCGCCCACCATCAGATGGGCACTGCTTGTTCATGGTTCCTGTCGAGGCAGACTGTGCATTTCTACAGCAGCCTCTACCTGCTGACATGTTCTCTGGTGGTGTGATCCTGTGCTGATGGGGTGAGAGAGGTCAGAAGAGGAGCTCCATTCCCAGTCCCTGTCTCAGCTCTGATTCTCTTATCTTGGATTTGGGAGACAATTCTTTTATGTAGTTAGAGGAAAAGGATGAGAGTTTATACTTTCCTAGAGGCCTAGGAAAAAAAAAACCCTTGCTCACATATGCCAGCAGCTCTCCTTGCTATTCTTATTCTTATAATGCAGTGTCATGTATCTGTGAAGGTAGTGGTTCTCAAAGAACTCCAGTAGCATCACAAACAGTGGTTTAAGACTATAATACTCATCACCTTTTGTTCATCTGAGGGTGTTTCTGGTTTGTAATGCCTGATGACTGCAAAGTCCTGTGTAGACATCTCCTCTGTTGGTATCAGAGTGCTTTTTGAAGGTAGGGGGGCGGTGGCCTCACCCCTATTTATCACAGAAAGACAAACACAGAGGAAGGATTTTTCTCTGGTTGCCTAGCAGAACAGTAGAGGTGAAATCAGCTTTAATGAGTCCCAGCCTATTGCTGGAGACATAAATATAGGCTGTGTGCAAGTCTAGGGAGTTAACGAGGGTTAGCATCACATCCTAGGCTGGAGGATTTTATTCTCGTTACAGTAATGATGCCATTTTCCAAACTCTGCTGTGCCTTGGCTTTAGGTTTCACTGTGTTTAAATCCATCCTCCTTCCTTTCCTTGCAAAATTTGGCCTTAGGTTCCCATCTGTGTTTGTCTTTTCTCTATTCTCTGCTGCCTTTAAGTCTTCTCAGGGTATGCTTTGCCCTTAGAGCTTGGGAATTCCTTTAAACAAAAGGTCCCTGCAGCCTTCTCCTCTCCAAGAGCCCTGGCAAGCCTAAGTGTTGTGCAAATACCTGCAGCTCCCAATGCAGTGGGGACTCTTCTTTAGCTTCTTGCAGATTGCACCACCAGCCAAGGAACCATGTGGGGAAGAGGCTTCATTCTTTGGCGTTGCTTGTGTGTGGTAGAGCTCTCTGCTCTGCTAGGAACTTTTCTGAAGGTGTTAGTGAAGGAATCTTGTGGCTGGCAATAATAGTTGGCCAGAGCACAATCTCAGTTGTTGTCCTTCTGTCTTTGGGGAGGGAGAGGGCTGAAAGCAGTTTTATTGCTAACAGCTTTCTTGAAAACTGCTGTGAGCAGAATATAACGTAGGGATCTAATTAAATTTTAAAGTGGTCTTTTGCCCTCTCTGAAAACACAGCATGGCTGCACTTGTGTGGTGGCTGTAGGTAATAGTTGTCTGGGGAGAAGGCATGTGAGAATGCCCCTGTGTGCCAAAGGAGTGCTGGATTGTGCCCAGGTACCTCTGTCCATTGCTGCAAGCCTTCCCTCTTCGACATTTGCATGCATTTCCCCAAAACCACTAACATCCTAACTCCTCCTTTCCACTTTTCTTCTTTCCTAGTGCAGGATATACATTTGGAAAGTGGGATGGTGTTTATCCTTCTTCCCCACGGGGTTCAGGGGTTTTAACATGTTACTATTTGGAATTGTTCTGATATTGCCCTGCTCCTGTTCCAAAAAACATAACCCTCTTCTGCCCTTTACAGATGTGACTTAAGCTACTGTTCCAAATGGAAGTACAGTGTAAGAAGTGTTGGCCCATATAAGCTAGATGTGATCTCTAATAGACTCTCTCCAATGTTATTAGTATGTGTATATATAGAGATGATTTTTAATAAAATTGAATTCTTCGAGGCCCAAATTAGCTTCTGGAGGCAAAGGTTACAAAGAGAGGGAGATGTTCATAGTGCCATTGATTGTATAGTAACTAGTGTTTTTATAATAGGCACACCTTGCAGTTGTGAAAACAAAGCAGGTTCAGACAGGTGGTCTGATCCTCACCTGCATTTCTCCTAGGAAAGTTGCCTCCTCCTGCCCACCCTTTTCCCCTGTGTATAGACTGTAACTCTGTCCTTCTGAATTTGGGGTTATTTGGACTGTGTGAGGTGAAGAGATTGGGTGTGGAAGTTGATCCTGGTCCTTTTTCTGTAGGTGAATTTTGGTAGCTAGGCTCCTGAGTCTTCTTCAAGTCACTGTGTTTTCCAGGTGACCTTGACTGTTTCTTCCAGATTTTTAGATGAATGGTCTTGATTCTGCAAAACAGAGATGCATTGTAAGTTTATTTAAAGCTCTACAAATGCATGTATTTCACTAGATGGGAAACAGAGGTATCAACCAGGACAAGCTTGCTCATTGAACACAGTGTGGTAAGTGGTGACATGTGGCCAGAGTGAGGGAATTGTTGCAGTAGGAATAATGTCTTGCTTTGCCTAAAGTGCACTTTCATACCTCTTCCTCTTTTGTTAGGTCAATTGTGAGAAGCCAAGCACCTTCCCTCCCCTCCCCTCTGATCGGATTCCCTTTTAAGTGAAGCTTGCTCAAACTCTGAGGACCAGATTTCACTGATGACTGGGAAGCAAAGAGTACCCAGAAAAGCACTTTTACCACGGACTCCACCTCAGGAGCACCAGGAACTGATCTTCTAAATAAAATCTGTGCCCCATCTGTGCAGACCCACTGTCTGCTGCAATGGATACAGAATCAACATATTCAGGATACTCCCACTACTCAGGTCACTCCAAAAAAGCTCACAGACAAGGGTAAGGAAATGTTTATTTTTAATTACTGCTCTAAGATAGGACATGTCCTGTGGGAATAAAGTTACAAGCCAGGAAGAAATCAGGGGGACCAGAGCACTGGAGGAGATACGGGTGGAAAGTGCTCATGGGGAACACAATGAGGAGACTGGAAGCAGTTAATTCAGTGATATTCTACCTGTTGGGTGCATGCTGGGGTTGTCTGTGGCAAGAAAGATTGGCATAGTGCCAGCAGAAAGAAAAGATCATTTAATTCCGCTCTTAAAGTTTGCAGGATGAGTACAGTCTCTGGGTAGAAGGCATCTTAGACTTTCTAAACTGATAATTGCCAGTTGTTTTCTCTTCTGATGCCATTTCTTTATTGTGTAATAATAGGGTTTCCTGCCTTTCCCCACTCTCCTCCTGGCTACTCTGTTGATGGTGTGTTGAGAGCCTTTTTAAATAGAATTTGAGTGGTACTTGAGCCAGCAACAAGTCCTTTATCAGCATTGATTGGATTAGAAGTCAGACTTTTCTGAACTTGAAGAGCAAGTCCCCTCCTGTTGTGGTAGTTCAACAGCCTCAAACTGCATCTGCTCTGAAGCTTCTGATTATATGGACACCTTTTTTTTTTCTTTTTCTGAATCATGATTAGTTTTACATGCAAAATGCATGCCACTTTGTCTTTGCAACTTACTACTGAGCTGGTCCAAAATAATTTTGCATTTCAGAAGCATTCATCCTGTGTGGTTGGAAAAAGAATTTTCCCATTAAATGAAGTCTTTTGCTCACAGTTCAATTACTGAATAAAACATCTCGTTTGCCTTTTTTCTCCTCTTTAGCACCCCCACCCCCAATATAGTTTTCCCTTTTAAACTTATAATGCCAGGTGGCAAGATGCCTTCAGAGTTCCAAGAACAACATTAAAATCCTAGAGCCTCTTACTGTGAACTGGAAAAAGTCTCATCCCATGATACTGTTGGGCTTTGGTTGTTCAAGACAGAAAGGCAATGGAGGGAGCAGAGCTGGGACAGTCATGAAGTTTAAGTCAGTTCCTGAGCACAGTGAAGGTCTCTGGTGCAAAGGCTGCTTTCCTGTCCATGTAGGAAGGGGGAGGAAAATATTGGTGAGCAGATTAGTAGTGCTTAATTCATCTTGAGACATGCTCAGATGAGAAGCTGTGAGGTCTACAAGGGCACTCTAGAAGTAAACACTAGCCTGGTACCCTTGATGTTCTTGCTTTCTTTGTGAGAGGTCAGCTTGGGGTTACTAGCCACTGGAAATAAACTTCACCAATTGTCCCACGGTGTTAAGGTCATAGATGACAAGACTACATTGAAGGAACTAAAGCTATATTGATTAATTCCTAGTGTTAGATGTACGTGTCCCTGTGAGGCACTATTGTAGGCGGAGAACTGTGTAGACCAGTAAACCCCAAAGGGAGTTCCCAGTTGCTTGAAGAATGCAATGCTGTTTTGAGAGAACATGAGGTGGTAGGCATGTATCCCTGTCCTCCCTTTCCTTCTTGTATTACTGAGAGGGTAATCTGTCTCAGCTTCCAGGCTGTAGGCTTCTCTGGGGGAAGAGTCCCTTTCTGCCTCTTCCAAGGCTTGTTGTGTCACAGGTTGAGTGAATGTTGATCAAGAGGTGGGCAAGCTCCACTATGACCTAATGCTTAGGGCACCTGTTGCAGGTAGAGATGTAGCACATCCTAGGCCCTCCCTGCTCTGGAAAGTAACTGGTAACGTTCTCCTCTTGCTCTGTTTGACAAAGGAGTCGGGACAGACACAAATCACCGCGAAGCAAAGATGGCAGTCGATCTGAGAAGTCCGTCACTATCCAGACACCTCCTGCAGAGCCACTGCTTGGGAATGACGCCTCTCGGGCAGAGGAGGGCCAGGTAAGGAGGGCGTGAGAACGTACATGGAGTGTGTTTTGTGAAACACAGCATAAAGACTTAGTGACTCGTGAGTAGGGAAAAATAATGCCTTGCATGCTGTTTAGTAAAGAATCATGACCCCTTATTCAAGCATAAAGCTAAGGTCTCAGTCAGTTTTGGTTTTTTCCTGAGAGCATTATTTTCAACAGCACCAATGCTGGTGTGACTGCTCTTGGGGCACTTGCCTCTGTCTCCAGAGTGTCATCTGCCAAGCTCTATAGAAACATCTCTTTCCATTATCTCACTGTACATTATTCAGGTCAACCCTTTCACCTGTGTGTGTTTGTGTTCTAGTTTTTAAGCGGGATTTACTCTAGGAAATCATGTAAAGTACATTAGAGCCAGGATCTCAATAGGGAAAGTAGTCAAGAAATGTCAAACTAGTGTGACATAGCTGTGAAGGAGGGTGAATTCCAAGAAAGCTAATAAATTATCACTGGGTTAAATAATGATGCATTTAGATTGTATCTAGGATGGTTTCAGTACTCTCTCTGGTCTAGCAGGTGATGTGAAGGTGCATATTCATTTTCAAAGAATGGCTGATGCTGCAAGACATAAAATGCAGGATATGTCAGTACCTCCTGTTCTTGATTTTGTGTTAATCCTTGGCTGTGGGACTCCACCTCTGCCTTTTCAAAAAAAAAAAAAAAAGTTGTTGTCCAGTTTCCACCTACCCTGTGTTTCGTGATACTTTTAACAGTATTCATGTAGCTGCTGTTGTGCTCACTTCATGTACTGCAGTTTGGTTTTTGTAATCCAATGCTTGTTTTTGTGAGTTCCAGCTATTACTTCAAATAGTTCTAAAGGCACTGGTGAATTCTTAAGCCCTTGTTTTCACGCAGACCTCTTCAATAAAAGCCAAAGCAAAATAAGTTGATGCATGAGCCAGACTTTAGTCCTAGGGATCAGAGTGCCCTGAATTAGGTTTAACAACTGTGTACCACTAGAGATTTAGACTTATACTTTCTCTGCTATGAGGAAAGGCTGAGAGAGGTGGGGATGTTCAGCCTGGACAAGAGAAGGCTCTTGACCTGATAGTGGCCTTTCAGTAACTGAAGGGAGCCTACAGGAGAGCTGGAGAGCATTTTTACCAAAAGCATGTAGTGATAGAACAAGGGGTAGTGGCTTTAAACTGAGAGTAGGTGTAAGTTTGGTATTTGGAAGAAATTCTTTACTATGAGGGTGGTGAGGCACTGAAACAGGTTTCTCAGAGAGATGGTGGATGCACCATCTCTGGAAGTGTTCAATGACAGGTTGGAGGGGGCTTGAAGCAACCTGGTCTAGTGGAAGGAGTTGCTGCCCATGGCAGGGGGTTTGGAGACAAATGATCTGTGAGGTCTCTTCCAATCCCAACCATTCTATGGGTCTGGGGTTTCCATATAATTGCACGCATTTTTTTGCTTATGCCACTTAAAGTGGGAAGGGTTTTAAGGGCTAAACTGTGACTGGGGTTGTCTGTTGTTTTCTGGGATGTAGCCTTAAGCTGCTCTGTTGTTTCTGTCCGTTCTCTTTTCTGTGCAATTTTGCAGCTCATCAAACAGGGGAGACTATGCAGAACTATTTGATGCATAAACACAAAATAGTTGAAATGCTTAAAATTGCTTTGCTGGAGACACTAGTAAAGAGGGAAATGTGGTAGGAATAGGCTGCCTTTCAAGAATACTACAATGCAGATATCTCTTCTGGGGCCTCTGCTTTGGTAAGAAGTGACTCAAAAAATCCTCATTTCAAGATGCTGACTATTTGTGGTCGGTCTGTCTCAAAACCTTACTGCTCTAGGCATGGGAGGTATTCATGTCTTGGAGTGCGTTAGAAGTTAAATCTCTGGAGTTGTTGAAAGTAGTTGTGCAGCCTCAGTCTACTACTTTCCCAAAGACTCTTTTCTGTAGGTCTTAAAAAGAACTTAATAAAGGTTTACAATGATGGCTGTCTCTTTAAAACAGATTGTTTTAGCCAGCATGTGTATTTGGAGAAGTCTGAGGGAAGGTGTAAATCCTATTAATGAGGCTGCAGGAAGATATGCTCAGGAGGCCATGAGGAAAAACAAAATGTGTGCTTCTGAGTGAGAATTGCAGCTACAAAGGTGTCAGGTACCAAGCAACAAAGAACATGTGTTGCCTCTCTTTGGTGTGCACTTGTGGGAAGCACTGGGATTGTTCATGTGCATGAGTCACTCCAGCAGCAGCTTTGAGTCAAATCCATACATGTCAGTGTAACTCTTTGGCTGTGCCAGCAGCAGGAAGGAGCAATTGAAGGCAGTGTGAGATGGGAGAACCAGCTTGCAGAAGTTCTCTGACATTAGCTAGGCAGAAGTGAGACTTTCAGAAAATGTCATGTAATCTGAAACTTGCCTAATATGGTGACTGTATTCCAAGTAAGCTTCTTTGTGAATAAGTAGCTTCTGATAATGTCCTGGGTTGTAATGCCAGAGCTACCTGTCAGTCTAGGAGCCTCTAAACTTAAAATCCCCATACCTGAAAATATCCTCTGCGATCACCTGTCATTTGTTGTTTAGTTAAACTTTTATGAGATTGTCAGCTATTGAGGGAAGTACTACTGTACAGGAGAAAAGACAATGAAGTGGAGGAACTTGTTGGAGGTGTGGTTGCTTCTGTTACGGATGGAAAAATAATGTGTGAACATGTTTTTGATTGTGTAACAACAACAACTGGCTTGAAACACTGAAATGAAAATTTCCCTTCCAGGTGCTTTTGTGGTGCACTTGCACTGCAGAATTTGTGGGCTGGAAGAATGCTAGTCCTTGCCCTGGACATGGGAACTGATGATTACTACAGTTTCCAAGACTTATGTCATGTTACTCATTAAGTGTGCTGGAAGAGGAACCTCTGGGGTACAGTGAGTGGCACACCAAGCTGAGCTACCTGCTCTACAGTTAAGACCTAATGTTTATAATCACTGGTTTGGACAAGTTGCTGTTTTTTCCAAACCTTTGCTCCTTGTCAGGGTTGATTATTCAATGTATTGGAAGGTATTGCTTTTGCTATATATTTCTTCTGGGACTTAAAGTTGTCACGTCAGTCTTTCAGTGCAAGAAAAATAGGACATCTGGAGGGAATAGTCCGATTGTATCAATGTTATTTATCTCTTCCTCCCTCAGGATGACAACTGGGGTGAGACCACGACAGCAATCACAGGCACCTCTGAGCACAGTATTTCCCAGGAGGACATTGCCCGGATCAGTAAGGATCTGGAAGACAGCGTTGGGTTGGACTGCAAACGTTACCTGGGCTTAACAGTGGCAGCTGTTCTCGGACTCCTAGTCTTCCTTACCCCCATTGCCTTCATTCTGTTACCCCAGATCCTGTGGCGAGACGATCTGGAGCCATGTGGTACTGTCTGTGAGGGACTGTTCATCTCTGTGGCGTTTAAACTCCTCATTCTTCTGATTGGGACCTGGGCTCTTTTTTTCCGTCAACCCAAGGCAGATCTACCCAGGGTGTTTGTGTTTCGGGCCCTTCTGTTGGTCCTCATATTCCTCTTCGTGTTTTCCTACTGGCTCTTTTACGGCGTTCGCATCTTGGACTCAAAGGACACCAACTACCAAGGAATAGTGCAGTATGCAGTGTCTCTGGTGGATGCTCTGCTCTTCATTCACTACCTGGCCATCGTGCTGCTGGAGCTGCGGCAGCTGCAGCCCATGTTCACTGTCAAGGTAGTTCGGTCGACGGACGGCGAGTCGCGATACTACAGCTTGGGGCACCTGAGGTAGGTACAAGCCCTCGCAGCCCAGCGGTGTAGGTAAGTGTGGCTGTGCTGTAGCGCAAAGCAGCAACTGCTTTGGACTATGTCAAGTCACTGGCCTCTGAATCTTCCCCCAGAAGAATCGTAGAGTCCCTCTGAAGTCGCCAGACTGAACTTCCCTTCCCGCCGTGTGAGTGTGGGAGGGGCTGTCCCTGCTTCAGAGGAGTCCTGTGCGTTTCTGTAAATGAAATGAGCTGATGCCATGACCTTAGGATGGTCATTGGGCTACGCCTTATGAGATATTTAAGATCCTTCTCTGGGCTTCTTGCCCTTTACTGGAGGGAAGTGGAGAGCCCTCCACTGCGTAGCTGGGGCTGGCTTGTGCTTTTTGGTTGTACAGGCCTGGCGCTGCTTTGAGAGCAGCCCTTCTGGCTGTGCAGGGCATAACTTGGAGCCCTCTGACAGCAGGCCGGTCCATGTGGCAGGGGCTGAAGGAAGAAATTGCCCTGTGTAAGAAAGCATTCAACAATCTAATGTGCTGTTGGAAATGTCCATTTTCCCTCATCACCCTGTGAGCTGAGGCCCGTGCAAGGAATCTGTGTAAAGGTCCCTTGGATCAGGTCAAATGTGGTTGTTTGGATCATGTGTGAGCCTTTTGCAGTGGATTGAAACACTTGTTGTTCGGGTGTTTGTGCTCTGAAGCCTGCAACGTGACAGGCTGAGGCTACCTTAAAGGGCTTTGCCCGGTGGCTATACCATGGGATCTGCAGGCTGCCTCCAGTGACTGGGGTCACTTTCCCTGCTTCTAAGATTGGAAGTGTTTTGTGTTGGCTTAAGGGAAATAGTGTTTAATTCTGTTGAAGCAGTTGCTTTGATGCTACCAAAGTTTCCCAGCAGTTCAAGCATTTAGGAACTGCCCCGTATTTTTAGTGAGTACTGGAGCACATGTGGGTGGAGTTTTTTGGCAGTGCTGTGCTGCTCCTGATTCAGTTTTGTAGCATGATGCTCTTCTTATCATTAGGTATGGATCAGCTTGCTGAATCAGGTGTATCTGCAAGTATTTGGGAGCTGTGCAATATCTGTAGGTACAACAAATGCACGCCTGCTTTCACCTCCTTGCTGGTATTAATGGTTCTCTCAGCAAAGGTACAACAAAGGACGATGTCTCAATCTCCTTAGTTCCCGTGTCATCCAAAGCTCTCCAGAAATCTCTTAGTTCCTGTGTCCTGTGAAGCGAGCAGCTGAGATCTGAAGATGATTCCCCAGACTGTATGTGCACTTAAACATCTGTTCTGCTTATCCTTTCCAGACCCCTATGGCATGTGTATCTGTGGCAGATGAAGAGATTAGCATCTGCTCGTTTAAGTGGATGTAGGAGCAGTCCCCTGCAGCTTTTAGCTTAGCAATGGAATTGCTTTGAAGCACATTTAGTTGACTTGTGGATGTTGTTTCTGGCTTAATGGAAGAACTCAAGGCCTTGTGAGTGAATTAGTCTGGACTCTCCTGTATTTTCCTTCTCTGTAAAATGTGAAGGAGAGCCCCTCTTTTGTAACAGAAGTGCTCCAATTGACTAAGTGAAAGGTCACGTTCGGGATTTCAAAGAATGAACTAATCTCTGGTTTTCTTGCGAAATCATTTTTTTTTAAACTTAATTCCTCTGCAGTAAGTGATCCAGCATAGCCTTTAAAACTTGGGAGATGGAGAGATGACTACCAAAAAGTTCCCCTCTGCCACAGCTTTGTGCCTTGAAATGTGATGAGGCAGTTCTCTCCTAAGTGAATTCTGCAGAGAAAACTCAGTATGTGTATGTATGTATGTATACCTATATAGTTTGAATGAGTTTGCTGGTTGCTTGATGGTAGATTGTGGGTTTGTGTTCAGAGGCCTTGAGATCCTATGCCTGCCAAAGTCTGCATGTCTAGCTTGCCATCACAGAGGCAAAGAATTTGCTTGAGAATTAAGGCCTAAATATTTAATAGCAAATGTGTTAGAAACAATGTTTTGTCCAATTCTCTCTTTGCACCAGGGTTTTTGAAACGTCTTGAGTGGTGCTAGGGCAGCAAAGAGCTG
This sequence comes from Serilophus lunatus, assembly GCA_013399895.1. Taxonomy (NCBI): domain Eukaryota; kingdom Metazoa; phylum Chordata; class Aves; order Passeriformes; family Eurylaimidae; genus Serilophus; species Serilophus lunatus. The sequence continues at coordinate 1,643,957 of VXBA01002143.1, read as the reverse complement.
TAAAACCTAGGGTGAAATCTGAGCTGTATGAAGACTAGTAACTCCTCATTTGTTGGCAAGTTGACTTCAGTTTTGTTTGGTGTATTGAGTCTAAGCCATGCAGCGTGTAGATGCTTTAGTGTCCCATGTTACAGAAGTCTTGTGAAGCATGTCTGATAATAGTTAGCTAGTGTTGCTTTTTCCTTAGTTTCTGACACATGAGTATAATGTGTATTGACATGTTTTGAAGCTTGTGTGTCTTTCCATCCTTACTGAAGCAGAGGTAAAACTGTCGGTTTGGTCAGTGGCCAAATGTCTCCCAGCTAAGGGAGAATTTGTTCTCTCCCACTCTCGTTACAAGCATGTTACTTGCATGTCAATGGCAAAAGCTTCTGATCTTGATATAGAGTGTGGCTTGGATGTGACAAACTGTGTGAGAAGTGATTGTAGTTGGTATCTCCTTCAGCTTCTAAGGGCTTAGGATTGTGAGGTGTTTATACAAAACCTGAAAAATATGTGAACTTTTGAACGTCTTCGCAGCATAATTCTGGAGAGTTTCCATGAAGGCCTTGACATGCTTGTTGGTGAAACGTCAGTCAGGGTCACGAGGGGCTGCCTCCTGCCTCTGGTTGGCGTGGGGCTGGAATGGGAGGTCTGTTGGTGCAAAAATGTGGAGACACACAAGGACAGTTTGACTTTCAGGAAGACTGGAGAAACAGCTTTGTGGGTGTGATGGAAAGCTGGCTTTAACTATGATGGAGTAGGCATATACCACTTGTTGCTGCCTTTGGGTTCTCTTCAGCCACCATGCATGCTTGCCTCATCCCAGCATTTTTAGAGGAGCCTTGTGGATGTTCAGAGCTGTCACCTGGAAGGAAGAAGTATGCTTTAACAAGTATAGCAATTTGACTGTCTCCTGAAATCAAAACGTTTTGTCTCTTTATGTTCTCAAATATATTAAAAGTTTTGCTTGCTGACAATTCATGGAATTTCCCTTCCTCAGCACAACAGTGTGCCCTGGAGAAGCTGGTGCTGAGAAGTGTTTTGAGACATCTTATCTTGTCCACTGTTGCTTCTTGGAGGAGCTCTGGGGTTTTTTTTTCCGCAGGCGTATTGTTGATATCCACCTTTTTAGTTCAAGATGGAAGCTTTCCAATTCTTGGTCTTTTCTGATGAGGCAGAGAGCTGCTGTGAAAGTATGAGGACAGCATGCTTTCTGGAGGAAAAGGGAAGAAAACAATAGCTCAGCTGCCATTCTGGCAAACTGTTTTTGCAAGGCAGGGTACAGACAGGATTTTCCACCCTTCCTGGCTCCAAATGCAGTAAAAAAAGTTGAAAGTGCTGAGTTAGGTATTCCACTCCACCCCCGAGGGCCCTGGGCCCAGGAGGGTAAGCGTATTTGGGAGTAGTCCCCCAAATTCATATTATAATCAGCCTATTAATAGACTGGCTTGGTCCCACCCCCAGCACTTTGGCTGTATATTTTCTTCTGGGAGACTAGACTGCCAGAACGAACGTTCCCTTTGGCATCGACTCAGGAGCTTGGAGGGGGAGTTAAAAATTAAATAGGCGTCCCAATGAGTGTGGTGCCAAGTCTCAGCTCACTAACTGCTCTGCTGCTCCTGGTAGGAAGGGTTGCCATGCAGGGCAATTGCTTTGTGATGGTATGTATGGATAAAGAGCAGGGAGCAGTGTAGCTGCAGGAAAGGTCAAGCCTGGCAAAATGTGAGAGGTTGGGTGGGAATGCTGTCCAGACTTTTGAAAGCAGCACCAAGGGACAACAAAGGTGGGGGAGCGCACCAGTAGATAACTTTTCAGTTGAAAGGCTGATAGTTTTGCAGGCTGAGGCTTGGGTTTGCAGCTGAGGCTTCAGTTTGTCCCTACACATAGGGACTCTGATGACACCTGTCATCCACAGTTCAATACTTGTCTGTATGCCTCAGAAACTATGTAGGAAGGATCTTGTCGGAGAAAACCCTCCTTTTCTGTAGTTAGGATGCTAAACATATTCCTTTCCTCTCCAGTGAAAACGCTTTCCCCACCCTAGAGCTTTGCTAGTCTAGACAGCTCAAGAAAATGAATGGCTTGTAACACGTGGTAATTACTGATCTTACACATTGCGTGAATGTTGGGCTGCAGTGTAGTCTTGGTTTTCTGAGGTTAAAGCCATCTGAGTCCTTCTCCCTTTTGTTCATCCTTGCAGCACGAATAGGAGGAGCAGGGCTGTGATAGTCGGTCTTGTTTGGGGCTGTATAAAGTACTGAGAGCTTCGGTCTGATTTTTCTGCCTGTTGTGGTTTAACCCCAGCTGGCAACTAAGTACCTCGCAGCTGCTCGCTCACCTCCCCCCAACTCCCTCTCTATGATGGGGACAAGAATCAGAATACATGTAAAACCTGTGCATTGAGATAAGAACAGGTTCATAATTTAAATAATGTAAAATATAATATTAATAACAGTAAAACAATTGTAATGAAGAGGAGGGAGAGAAATAAAACCCATGAAAGGCAAGTGATGTACAGTACAGTTGCTCTCCACCCACTGACTGCTGCTCAGCCTGTTTCTGATCATCATTTGCTGTCTCCCAGCCAGTTTCCCCCCAGTTGATATGATGTCCTATGGTTTGGAATATCCCTTTGGTCAGTTTGGGTCAGCTGTCCTGGATATGCTCTCTCCCAACTTCTTGTGCAAGTCCTCAATGTCTGGCAGAGCATGAGAAACTGAAAAGCCCTTGACTTAAAGTAAGCACTACTTAGCAACAACCAAAACATCAGTGTACTAGGAAGAAAATTAACTCAATCCGAGAAAGCCAGGACACTGTCCTTTCTGGTATGGGGTTGCTTTTATGAACCAGCTGGCTGGGAAGCTGGTGAGGAAGCCTCTGTGTGCCTTTTGAATCAGAGTACAGCTTTTGCAAGTGGTTGTGAGCTGGTTTGTTCTCTGTCAATCTAATCAAGAGAAGCTTAGTACTCAGTAGTTCTGTATGATAAAAGTATGCTTGAGCATTCCCTGTACCCCTGTTACCCATCTCCTTTTCCATGGATGTTTGCTGGACTGTGGTTTAAAAATCCAGGAAATGAGCAGTGGCTTCCTCAAAACAGGTACCTGTCGGAAAAGCCTGCGCCTTCCCTCCAGGAGCTATCAATACCTTATTGAGAAACCTGGTGGCTTGCACACACTCACAAAAGAAAGTAGATGCAGGCATATTCTGTGAATAGGGAACACAGCATGTGTCCAAGCTGAGCTGGAGGCAGCAGAGTAGCTGTTCCTTAGGTGGTGCATGAGCCCTTACTTTTCATACAAACCAGAACTGAAACAGTATTGCAGGGTGGAAGATGATGCCGCTTTTGACCCTTTCATTTGTATTTGTTGAACCTCCGTACTCCAACCTGCATTTGTAAGCCTTGCACATCTGATCTTGTTGCTAAAATACGCCCCTCAATATCAAGAGTGATTTTTTTCTGCTGAAGAGCATATGGTCAACATTTGAACTGTACGGAGTGCTCTTGCCTGGAGTTCTGTCAACATTCATGCTGTCCTCAAAAGGAAAGCTTCCATGGAATACAGACACCTTTGTTTCTGCTTCTAGAGTGGTGAAGTATATCGGCTTAACCACGGGTTTACGCAGCTAGGTCTCTTCTGTGAGGTAATAACTGCTGAAGTCTTTCTGTTTTTGTGGTAAAGGAACTTCGTAAAGCATCTCCAATTGCATTGGTTGTTCACAGTGTGACTGATTCCATACATACACTGTTTCCAGTAGGGCAGTCAGAAGTGTGACTGCAGAACAAGCTTTGGTGCACACTAGTGCTGTACCTGCCCAGCTAAGTCCTCCTGGAGGCATTCAGGGCTTGTCCTTCTACCCTGTATGCTATCTTTTTGGTCTGTGTTCCCAAGGAGTAGAGGAATTGCACTGACCCTGCTTTCTTCTTGGAGTTTCTTCAACCCTCACCATCTTCCATAGCGATACACACTGATGAGAGAGATTGACCTGATGAGTTTTACATTGTTCTGTTAGCAAAATGTCTTACTAACTGTCCTGATGCCTTGATCACAGGAGCTTGCTAGGGCAGCATGACTTTGCAGAGCAGCTGTGTTGCCAGACCCTCCAGCCTGTGAAGTTAGACTTGTTTCTGAATGCATTTTCTCTCTCCTGAAATCTGTACAAGGTGTCCTGATGCAAATTTCTGTGAGTGTTCCCCTGCCCATGGCCAAACACGATGAGCACCAGCATGGATTAGTCTCCCCTCCCAAGAAGTTCTGGGATAGCCAACTAAATGGGTGTTAATTGCATAGGCAAGTGTGAAGCTCCTGAGGGGTCTGCTCCAGACCACTAAGAGGTGTCAGACTTGTGACCCCCAAGGCAGTATTTTTTCAGCATCACTTGACATAACTGGGTGTTTACAACCACGTTTTTTGGACCTCTGCATCTGGGCTGCTTCCCCATGCTCCCATTCCTGACCTTGCAGAACTCTGTTCAGAATTGTGTGGCATGGACAGTTAAGGCATTAGCACCTTTCAAGCAGCCTGTGCTGTGGAGTAGCCGTGGAGTAGAAGAGGAAGGTCCGACTTGCTGATGAACTAATAATGACTTAATGGGAAGAGACTTCCAACCACATTCTTAACCATTTTTAGTCACAGGCTGTACCTTTCCCCCCTGCTGCAGGGAGCAGGTCATCTGATTGCTCTAGCTGTGAGAGTACCTGTGGAATTGCAGAAGGGATTTTCCAGTAGCCTCTGAAAAAAAAGTGTGCTGTTCCTTGCTGAGTAGGGAGCAAGCAGTCTGCTTTGATGTTTCAGATGAGTTATGGGAATGGTGCCTTGTTCTGTTTTACAAGGGACTGTTTGGTGGTGCGGGGGGTGTATTGCCAGCAAAGTTCAGCTAGAACTTATTACTTGGGTCAGAGCAACACCTAATTAAGAGGGTGCTTGTTTGTGACAGAAGTGAACAGTGAGCTCTCTAGGAATGCCAAGTACTCCTCATTAGAGGTGAGGGGAAAATCTAGGATGTTCGTGTATCTGACCACATGCAAAACTTGTCTGTGAGTTTCTGATGTGGTGAAGTCTGTCTCCAAAGCCTGAGAGGGCTCTGCGTTTCTGAAAGGAGTATGTTTTCCTAGCCTCTTACCTTTCTGCATGCACTTTTCAGAAGAATTTACGTATGACTTTACATGTGGAGCTGCTCCTCATTTTGGTAAAGATGAGAGAGCTCAGGTAAATGAAGTGCCCACAGATGTCTTTCTGCTCTTCTCTCCTGCCTTCCTTATCTTAATCTTTAGTCACCCCCAGTATCCCTTGTGCACATACCACCTCTCCTCCTTTTCACTAGGAGGAGCATTGATTTGAGTGTACTAGACCATAGCCCAGGTACCAGTCATGTTTGTGCTCCTGCAGATGCATCAGGCAGCAAGGGCAAGTGGTGCAGGCTGATTATTATACCCTGGAGTGGTCTCACATTTTTGGAATACTTAATGCTTTAAAAGTTGACAAGCTTACTTGTAAGCAAAGTGCCCGCTGTCAATTATTAATCCACCTGGCTGGCGTGGTATTACTTGCTCCCCGACAAGGACCTGCTAGGCTTTGTCCTGAAAGAGAGAGTGCAGAGGAAATGCCATTGGGTTCATCTGCAGGGATTTCCTTTCTTGCTAGTTTGTCTTTCGAAGTCAACACTGTCCAAAGTACAGGAACAGTATGTGCTCCAGCCTACCCTGTACTTTAAGGGTTTGTCATGGAATTTCTGTTCCCCTGCTGTCCATGCCCTCCAAAGTGCCTGTATGTACCACCCACAGAGACAGATGGTATCCCTAAGCTGCTGAACAAATTTTGTGGCCACGAAAATACTTTTATCTTTGAATGCTGCAAAAAAAATCCACTCCCTCAACCTTTGACATCTGTTTTTTGTGGTGAATGATGAAATATTCTGCAAAGAAGTGAGCTGTGTGCCCAGTGGGAGAAAGGAGGAGGCTCACTTTTTGTTTAAAGGGTAAGGAGTTGCGAATTTACAGTTCTTACATAGCACAACCAAGTAATATCCAAGAAAACTGGAAACTAATTCGTGACTGTACTGTGAAGGAATAAGGAAGAGTTAGTAGGGAGCAGTGTAGTAGTAAAAAATATATATTATTTATTTATTTATGGCTGCAAAACTGAGGGCATTATTTTCACTTATGACTTGATTCCTTCTCCAGCACATGCTTCTGTTAAATGAACTTCTGTGCTTAAATTTCCTTTGTTCAGTTTAGGTCAAGTGGGGACCTCAGCTGACAGAGCTGTTCCATGGCTCACAGCAGAACAGACCCCTGGCACAGCAGTAAGGACCTTGGGTTGTACCTGGGGGCTGCAGGCTGCAGGCTGCTGACTCTGGCTTGTGCTCCTGAAGTCCTGTCAGAGGGTCATCTGCATCTTTATTGGGGCTGGGTTTTTGATCTCCACTTGGAACTACAGACCATGTCCTTGTGGCCCCAGTGCAGTTTGTGGGGCTACTGAATGCTAGTTATAAAATGAGGTGGCTCTTGCTGGGGTGGAGCTTTGTGGGGGATGCCCTGTGGTGGAGGGATGCTGTGCAGGGAGGACTGGGCTGTAGTTTGAGAGCTGATATTTCTCTGTGTGCAAAGAACTGCTGGTGGCTGATGTGGATGCTGCCTCTTCAGGCCTGTGTGCGTAGGCTTGCAGGAGAAGAACATTCTGAGGTGTTTTGAGAGAAATGCTAGAACCAGTAAAAGCTGCTCTATTGACTCAGATGACAACCTCATTCAAAGTTAATCCCATCCCCTGCTGGGGGTCAAGTAAAAGGTGGTCCTCTTTCCTGAGAGAGCACTCTACCAGGCTGCTGTGGGAACAAGGGCTGCACTGATGTTTTGTGTCAGCAGCGTCTAAATATAAAATCCTATTACAGCACTGAAGTTTTGCTGCCAATAGAAACTTTGAACACTTTTTTTTTCCTGTTGTTTCCTTGGAATTAAAGTTGTATTTTTTAGCTTTTACCTAAAAAACACCAACCAACCCTTCTTCCAACCTCAGAAATGCTAACAAAAAGCCCCACCCTTAGTTACTTCATGACTATTAATGTAGCTTGAAGAATTCCTTGGCTAAAGACTGGCCTTATTTGATGCATGAACAGGCTTTGAATTATCGTTTGAAAATGCAGCCTCTTAGAAACTTCTTGCCATACCTGCCAGTTCCTGCATATTTTTTTATTTTTTTTTTTTGCATTTGAAGCTCAGACTAATAGGAGGCAGAGGATACATGTATGTTGAAGAGGAGATGCATTGCTGTCATGGATTATGCTGTTCCCAGGGGCTGGAAATAGTAATCTAGGGTACCATATATTGCTGACTTCTGCAAATTTACTAGGTGCTTGAACAGGGCACAGGCTTGAGTTGGAGGCTGATGGGTTACCAGCAGCTCAGGTCTTGGAGGGGTCTGGTATTTCATACCTTGTGTCTGCACCAAGTGCCTGTCTCACTCTTGCATGCAGAGTAAGCTCTTGGTCTTGCTCCTACCTCCTGTGTTCAGAAGGTAAAGCATACCGTGTGGTTATCCTTCCCCCCAACTTCTTTGAGACTTCTGAAATCCTAAGTATAACCTCAAGTGTGAAGAAACTTTTGAAAGAGGTTACACCTCCCTCAGAAATAGTTGGTACACCCCTCAATTACACAAGTGTTTGATCATTGTTCCACATCACTTCTTAAACTAACACTGCTCCTCCTGCAAAAAAAAAAATCCTGTCAACAGCCTGATCCTTCCTCACCCCTCCCAAAGAAATCTTTTCTAGTTGCAAAGGGATCTGAATGGTGGAACTGGTAACTTATAGCTCTATTATCTATGTAGCTTTATAGTTTTTGGATGTGTTTTTCTTCCTGGATTATTCTGCAGAGCTTAATTTCTTCAGTCTTTGTCCTTCTGAGTACTTAAGGGTCACAAAGCTGGTGAACGCCTGGATGTGGCACTTAGTGCTATATTCTAGTTGATAAGGTGGTGAAAATGTTGGACTTGATGATCTTGGAGGTCTTTTCCAGCCTAAATGGTTCTGTGATTCTGTTTTGTGGACAGCAGTCCTGCTGCTGCCTGCATGAAGAAGCAGGGTGTGCACACCAGTTGCTGCAGTCTGCAGCAGTGTTCCTTGGTGGTGCAGGGCTTTGTCTGCAAAGGTGTGCTCCTCTGCTGAGCTTGGGGAAAGGAAAGCCTCGAGTCCTTGCTACTCCTTCCTTATCCAGCTGACCTACAGGGCACCAGCCATGGCCCAAGCATGAGGGATGGGGTCCTGGGGCACCCCAGGGCCACATCTCTGAAGATTAACATACAGATGTGGTGTACCACATGGATGGCAGCTTATTGTTGTGGGCTTCATATCTCCAGCTGTGAGACTCAGCTCTCTAAATTATTATCTCACAGGACTCACTGACCTCAAGAGTCTGCTCAGCTGTGGAGATGTTGACCATAAGATCAACTTCAGCAGTGTCCCTGACTCCCTCAGATTAGTCTGTGTTGAGCTGGGTGTGAATAAGTGGATCCTCTTGGACTACTGGCAGCTGGATGCAACACCCACAGGTTACTGGTGAAACCTGCTTACCCTTCTTTGTTGACACCTGTGTCTCCCTGGTGTGCCTGTGTCTGCCATGCTGTGCAGGTTTGTAGGGGCAGCTCAGCAGCAGCTTCTTCCCACCATCTTTTCTTAAGCTGTCCACTTTGGGCTCTCCTCTCAGTGGTCTCGTTCCCAAACTGCCAGTTTGCTGAATAGATGAAGGAAGCCTTTCACAGTTTTGGTTTTACTTTAATGTAAGCAGATAGCAGTTTGTGGTTTTGTTTTGTGCTTTTTTTTTTCTTCTCATAAACAAGCAAGTTAGTATTCTCACAGTAGCTCCCTTGAGGATACCCCAACACTTTGCAAAACTATGTCATGGAGGCAAATGTTTGCTATGCAAGCAGTGTGCTTGGAAAACCCCTTTCTGAGCTCTAGCTTGTAGCTGTTGCTCTCTAGATCTGATTGAACTTCTGGTGGCTCCTGAGGGTGGTGGGTTGGGTTTGAGGTGTGGGTGACTGGCCAGGTGTTGTTTTGGTTCACTGTGGGTGTCTTGTACATGACAGATACACGACAGGGCACGGGCAGCTCTTTTGCTCTCGTCTTTCTTGTCTGTGTTGCAGCAGACCCTGGGGAAATGAGATACTGGTGGCAAGTGCTAGCTTTCTGCTTGATGAGAAGGTAGAGCCTTTGCTTGTTTGAATGTGTTGTATGGAATCAAAGGGAAGTGGGTGTCTATAGTTTGAGAGCTGTTTGAGAGAGTGTGGTGTCTGAAGAACTGGTTGAAATTCAGCCCACGCTGCTGTTGTGCACTGGCTAATATGTCAGCTGTACCATTTGGATTCAGTGGTTCTGCTGGGTATCTGCATGATGAGTAAGTGCTTGACAACGCCTTCCCACACACTGTTCCCCTTGGAGAGGTGGTCTTGGTGTAAGAGGATGCAGGTGGTTTGCTTTGGAGCCTGCTTTCCTGGCAGCTGGCTTTCTCAGCCTTCTGGGGTAGAAGTTTGTCATGCCACAGGCTCAGGCTTTCACAAGCTGCTCCTTCAGATGCAGCTCCTGAAGCTGCTCTTGCTGTACACTCACATTCCCATCCCAACAGATGGGCTGAGGCAATGGGTGGCACCTACCTTTGCCACATGTTAAACTTGCCTTTGCCATTCTGTGAGGGGCTGGAAGGGGAAGGCAGCCTTTCTGGTTACCTAGACTGACCCACTGCAATAAGGTATCCTAGAATTGTATACAGGGAACTTGGAAGAAGCTTAGGCTCAGCAAGGGCTTAAGTCTTTTCTTGAGAAGAGAGTCCCCTGCCTCCCATAGGAAGCTCTTCTGGTGCTCTGGAACCTTCACTGTTTCTAAAGCTCATGTTAGGCCTTTGCACCTCGTTTCATTTTCTGTCTTTTGTTGTGTTGGAGGTAATAGGTATTCTTGTGAGCTTTGCCTCCCTTGGCACTATATACTGTGAAATGAGATGTCCTCTGTGTTACTGAGAAAGAGAAGTGTGGTGCTGTCTCAACATCTGACTTCAACACAGTGACTGCCCTTTCCTGATAAATCATGTTATTGGACCTTTTGGACCACTTTTCAAATGAGAGGATTGTGGTCTCCATCTCTTCTTCCTCACTATATATTACCTGTGGTGTCTTGTTTTTGTTTTTTTTTTTTCCCTAGCTGATTATACTTGCTGCCACCTTCAGCTTTTGGAAGTGGAAGCAAGGGCAGTGTGGCTGTTGGGAAAGCAGTCATCAAAATTTGAATTTCTACCGATAAAAGTGACTGGGGAGAACATTCAGCATGTGTGTACTGGTACCCTAAAGACCAGTTAACTTTCCAAGTATCGGGCTCAGAAGTTTCTCAGAAGGAAAATTGCAGTGGGGGCACGCCTGTGGGTTTATTGGGGTTTTATAGCTGCTTGCTAAAACTTAGTGCTCTGTACTTCTGTAGCAGCATCATCTTAGTACTGGCCAGGGAATACTTTTATAGGGTTCTTCAGGAAGGCTTAAATAAGTAGCTTGTTTGGGTTGTATAATGTAAAGGAGTTGGTTTCTCCCCAACCCTCAGTTTTGGTCATACCCTCCTGTAAAATCCTGGTTGTTGTTTTTTTTTTGTTTTTAAATACCTGCATCTTCTCATCCAAGTTAAAAGATTCAAACATAACAGCTATGTTAGTAGTAGACTTGGAGAGATCCTTTTCTTTTTCACTAGTACTGGAGAGTTTTGGCTAGGCTACTTTTGAGGAAAACAAACAACAAAACCCAACCTGAAAATGAATCCTACTCTCTCCCTCTCATTCATAAAATTTGTATGTTGAAATCCCTTCTACATCAGCAATGAACTATTGTACTGCTTAGCTAATGTGTTAGTTCTGGTTTTTTGTCTTGCAAAACATGGGACTTGTCATGGGAGTATCTATTGGAGAGCACTGTGTCTTGGACAGCATAGGGTAGAAAAGGAGGGATTGTAGCTAGAAACTGGGCTGGTGCTCTCTTTAAATTTCCAGGATTCATGTGATGGTTGTTCAGATGCCCAGTGTTGGAGATAGATGGGGACACACTTTGAATTCCTATTCTTTTATTTATTCGTGTTCTTCTATTTTCCTGTTTTTGAAAAATGCTGGAGAAAAGGAGGCTCAGAGGTGACCTTGTCGCTCTCTACAACTTCCTGAAAGGAGGTTGTAGTCAGGTGGGGGTTGGTCTCTTCCACCGGGCAGCAACTGACAGAACGAGAGGGCACAGTCTCAAGCTGCGTCAGAGGAGGTATAGGTTGGATATTAGGAAGAAGTTTTTTACAGAAAAAGTAATAAAGTTTTGGAATAGACTGTCCAGGGAGGTGGTGGAGTCACCATCCCTGGATGTGTTTAAAAAAAGGCTGGATGTGGCACTTGGTGATAGTCTAGTCTAGTTGAGGTTTTAGGGCAAGGGTTGGACTAGATGATCTTGGAGGTCTCTTCCAACCTAGTGATTCTGTGAAAACAGATGGAGTCTGGTCACTGCAAAGCTGTGGGACAAACCTTGGGTGTGTTTGGGTTCCATATAAATTGTGCCCTTGCTTGGGGGCGGCAGCCGTGATGCCATCACAGTGACAACCCGTTACTACACTGAGGTTTCCTTCCCTTCCCTGATAAAGGCTTGACCTTGCAAATTCTTTTCCCTGCCTCACCAAATGTCAGAAGTCAGGTATGTAAAACAAACTCGCTGTGTCCCAGATGCCTGGTGCCTGTTCCAAGGAGGGTGAGGGTTGCTCTTGCCTGCTTTAGCCGAGTGGAGACCTTAGTTGTGGTTGTCTGACAAGAAAATGTGGTTTTCCTGTTCCTAGGGGCTGTGGTCCTGTTCTCTTGACTGTACCAAACTGAAATGCTGTTGTAGTTAAAACGATCAAAAGGCATTTTTCTGCTCTGATTGTTTGGCCACAACTGCTGAAGAAGTTCATTGTCTTGGCATCTCTGCTGAGATCTAACTCTGGCTCTATTTACTGGAGAGGACAAAACTGTAGCTAAGGCACTGGTGCTACTACCAGCACTGCAAAGTGCTTCTGCATGACCTTGGTCCCCTCAGGAGCCTTGTTCCAAAGTTTTGCTTGGGAAGGACTGCAAGTACTGAATCCCTTGTGTTCTGCCAGCTCACAGGAGACAAACCAGACCCTGATGTGGCAGTGCTGCCTGGGGGGCATCTGTTTGGGCAGCCTATACTGGCCTCTCACCTGTAGCTATGGTAGGCAGAGCAAGGAAGCAAGTCTGTGTAAAGGATGGTGGAAATACCTTCTGGGGTCATTTTCAGTAGGGATGTTGATGTAGGAAGTATTTTGACTTCAATTGTCTATTTCCAGTTTTATTTCTAAGACTTCAGTCCTGGTGACTTTGCTCTGGAAAAACATTTAAAGGTGGTGAAGGACCAGGCACTGGAGCCCCAGCTCTGTGCTAGTTCTCTAGCAAAAGAGTATGAAAAGGAGAGGGGTTTTTTCTAGGAGGGAGATGTGATTGCAGGGTGGGGAAAGCACGGAAATCTGAGCCTGTTGGGTGTGAGCTGGCAGCACTGCTAGGGAGTAAGAAGTGCTGTGAATGAGAAGCTCAGCAGTCCAGGAGACCTCAGCATCTCTTGCAGTAGATAAGCTTGATGCAATTTCAGGCTGGAGACAGCTGTTAAAGTAAAGCTGGCTCTGTGTGGTGGGTTGCTTTGTGCAATCCTTTCTTGGCTTTTCTTTGAGGTGCAAAACTTCCCAACTAGCTGTGGCATAGATTTTAATGTGCCCAGAGACCTTGGCTTGTTTTGATGCTGTGTCTGTTTTGAAGAATGTGAAAAAAAAATGTTGTTTGAAGGAGAGGAGTCTGTGTTGGGAACCACATGATTAAATAACCCCAGGCTTCCTCAACCTCCAATTAGCACGGCAGTCATCAAGCCTCTCTGACTATCCCTGTATATTTTAGGTGTGTGGCTCACTCTAAACCCTAGTGCTGCAAGATTTGCATCCGTGACAAGGATGCTCTGGTAGCAAGCAGCTCAGCTCTTTCTGGTTGTGTATATACAGCTGTTGCAAAAGCATGGGGCACTCCTCTGCCTTCGATGATTAGCAGTGTCTGGCTGATGGTTGGTATAGTACCTTGACAGGCTACATTTCTGGCTTAGCAGGAAAGCACAAAGCTGGTAAAACCATGTGAGCGACAGGTGCTGCAGCCTGCTGGGTCTGACCCCAGTGTGTCCAATGGCAACTTTGGGCATAGAGACGTGGCTTCAATTTTTAATATTTTTTTTCCCCTCCTTTTGTTTGGGATTTTGTTTGGCTTTAGTTTTTTATTCTTTTTTTACTAACCCTTTCCCAGCACTTTATAAAACTCAAAACTCTTCTTCTAGAAACCAGCAGTATCCAAAGCCAGTACTTTGATTATATAAACAGGCTTCTTTCCTTGTGCTTTGCTTCAGTTTTGCTAAACTAAATCCTATAGAAAAAGCTAGTTTCAGTTTTGGTGTCACAGAAGGCAAATAAAAAGTCAAAATAGCTTCTGAGGTGTAGTGTGTGGCAAGACTTCAAATATTCAAGTGTCTTGTAGGAGCAAGTTCTCAGAGAAAACTCCCGACTTACCTTTTGAGAGAAAAAATAGTTGCTGCCTTTGTGTCCACTTCCTTGGATGCCCTGTAAAAGTTAATTCATTACTGTTTGTAAAGGACTCTGCATTTCTCTGCTGCCAAATGCCACTGAGGTACCCTGTGCTTCTATTGGGTCTGCTTGTTTGCTTTTCCTCTTGGCAGCATGCTGTGACATGGCCTTTCCTTCAGGGGAGTAAAAATAATAATTAAAAAACCCCACCCTCCAACTACACAGAATGCAAAGCAACAAAGTGTACAGCCTTACTGATACTGCCTACCAGGAAAACTGTGTTTCCAGTAGGTCACTGGCCTGTGCAAGAGGTCTTTCTCTGGTCATAAATTTTGAATTTGAACTGTTGCGTGGAAATACTTTTTGTGTCCTAATTTTATTTTGCTCTGCCCGTGGCAGGGGAGGGATTTGGAACTAGATGGTCTTTAAGGTCTCTTCCAGTGCAAGCCTTTCTGTGACGATTTCCGTGATTCCATGATATGCTTTTCCCGTGTTCTGGTAGTTTTTTGCAGTGCCTAAAATATAATGAGCTGCCAGATCCTCTTGACAGGACGTGAGAAGGATCCTCACTCTGACCTTCTCCACGCAGGCGATTAGGGATTGAAACTTTCTGTTAACTTTCTTCCTGCCCCTCCCCATTCTTCCGAAGTTCTGAGAGCAAGGATAGCCTCGGATTGCTGAAGTGCGGGGTGAATGAATGCAGTACCCGACGTGGTGCTGAACTCTTCCCGAGACAGTGCTGCAGGGAAACAGCCTCCGAACGTGGGCTTTGGGAAGGCTGCCAGTTTCCATTGCCGTCGGAGCTGGAGCGTGGGTGGAGAGGAGGCTTGCTACAGCCACTTCACCTCGCTCGCAAGGCAGCAGGGGGTCTGCCCTGCAGTGGAAAGTCCAAAAGCCCTGGATTTGTGTTGGGAGACAACAGATTTCCCTGGTGTTCTGTTCCTACTCTCTCCTCTAGGCTGCTCTGGGTGCTTCTGTGCCTGCGGTTACCGTCCTCCTCGCGTGTTGTGTTGCACAAGAGCTCTGGGGTGCCCTTCTGCCGTGGTTGGGATGCTGTGCCTGGTCGGGCCAGAAGGGTTTTGTTGCTTTGCAGCTCTCGCGTGGGGCAGGGCTGTCCTGCACTATAAAGGGTGAGGCTTCTCTTAGGTCTGTGTGAGGAAGTTGAGCAACACAGGCCAGAAGGCTCTGATTCAGCCTTCTCCTCGCTCTTCTTGTGAATTATTATGACCCTTCTAATTTTTTTTTTGTCTGCAGCTTCTTCTCTTTAATTTTATTTTCTGTAAGAGTGGATTTGAAGAGTCATAGTACAGCTGTCTTACTAACCTGCCACACTTAGAGTGGACTACATGGGAGACAGAAATGAGCTGGTAGAAATTCTGGAAACTGATGTTTAATTATAATTGTCTTCCCAGAGAGCAGAGCCTCTATGTGATTGGAGTTTCTCATTGTGGACTGAGCCTCTACTAGATTTGCATCAGCAATTACCTGGGCTTTAATTTTCAGGGCAATGATGGTTGTTTGCTACAACGTGAAAGGTTTAATGCATTTGGATGTTGAGTTCATGTGCTAGTGAATTGGTAGGGTAGTTTACTTAATGAAGGAATGGAAGGGGTACTAGGTGGGGAAGGCTGGCATCCTGATGATAACGCTGTCAGTGAGGTCCAGGGAAAATGTGTATGTATAAAAATAAATTACTATCTCCTGTGACACACTGTGTTTTATCCTAATAGAGCTAGTTGGTCACCGGAGCACCTCCCAAATATTTCCTTCTGCTGGGATGAAAGATCCAAAGCTGTTTGAAATGAGTGCAGAGTATTAGCAGAGTATAACTCTCTTCATTTTTATATTCTTATTTTTAGTTGTTCCTAGTTTTCCGAACATTGTGTTTTGAGATGAAACTTTGTGGGGTTTTATCTTTCTGGGAAATGGACATGGAAAAACTTGATCATGTTTGAATTAGAGGAAAGAATCTGTGCTGCTGCCACATGGCTTCTTCTATGAAATTTTGTTTATAACCTGCAGCAAATTCACAGTGGAAATCAGAAGTACAGTAGCAAAAAATAAACCAGCTTCCACTTGTTCTGTGCGAATGTCTGTGTCTATGGCAGTGGGTCAGTCTGTACAACTTCATTAAAAGAAAATTATTTCCTTAGTTGAGCAGCGTTTTATCACAGATAAGTAGCTGAATGCTTAAGTGGAGTTGCTTTTATTAAACCTAAGGTGAGGAAATATGAAAGAGCGACACTTGAAAAGTAAAGCTGCTTTAAGATATTCTGGCTGGATGCAAAAGACTCCACCAAACAGTCCTAAAGACGGAATTTGCTTCAAAAGCTGAATTTGTCATCTCAAAGGTACATAGCTACTCAAATGTATGGTGATGTATGATAATACTGACTGATGAAGCTATGCAGTGAGCAATTCTGGATTTGTTCTTTCTCAGAATCTCTTGAATGGGCTGGCATTTGTGTCTAATTCACTGATCAGTGGGAGTGGGATAGCTGGAGAATTGAGGTGGCAGAGGGATTGTGTGTGTGTTTAAATTACTGGGGTATGATGCAGAAGTTTAATATTAGCACAAGGAGCAGAAAAACTTAAATTGCTCCTCTGGGAGCACACGTTGAATCCGTGGTAGCACTGAGAACTGAATTTAGGTCTTAATTTGTTGATGTCTTATTTTCCTACGTTACCGTCCTTGTAACGTCTTCTTCCTATGTTTGTAACACGTGTGAGAATACTTGGTTGCTTTCCTTAGGAGAAGCTTTGTTGGGAAGTGGCAACAAATTAACTGGCAACAAATGTGTTGGCAGTTCCCTTTTCATTTTGAACCCACAAAAATTACATTAAGTGTGGGTCCTTGGCAAACTCCAGTTGGCTGAATCAGTGATCTTGGTGATTTGCTGAGAATACTACCACTCACACTGAGGGATGGAGCCAGAGCAGCAGGGAGAGAGCTGTGTCCTGGATCCTGCCTATGCATTGGCATTTTTAAACATCATAGCTCTGTCTTGTTTTGAAATACTGTCCTATTTGTTGGTAACAGTGCCTAGAGACATCTCTCTCTCCGTTGTCAAAGTGCTTGCAAAGGAAGATACCTCTGGGTTGACTCTTTCCCGCTGCTGGCACGTGTGCTTGTTTTGCTCCCATGTGTCATCATTTTATGTGGAGGCATCCCTTCAAAGGGATGGAGGGAGTGTCACTGCTCCTTATTTTGTCCCTAGCTTGGGATTTAACAAGCAATACTGAGGTAATACGTTATTCCTCAGGCAGCGATCTAATCTTGCTGTGAAAGCTGAAGACATCCCAGTCTTGTCAGTGCTGGGATGGAGGAGATCTGAGGAGCTGCGAGGTGCGGCTGGAAATGACTCAAAGGGGAAAGTATCCATCCTGAGCTGGTCTTTCCATCTAGACTGGCTGGCTGCAGCAAAACCCGTGTAATGTTCTGATCTTCAGCCTGAGCAAGGTCTCTGCAGCACAATGACTGTACTGCCAGAGGTGGGCTGAGTTCTTGTTCTGTAATTTCCCATACTGCAGTCAGCCTAGTGCTTTGCTTTATGTGCTGCCTTTGTTTAGAGAGTTACTGGCATCTTTCTATTGATGTGAGGCCAGAAACATTTGATAAATATCTTGCATCTCAAATGAAATTTCACATCCTAGAGAGAGTGATTAATATTCTGTGTATTGCACATACAGTTCTGTAGGCATGACAACCCTGTTCCAAACAATGTGACTCTTTTTCTTTTTAAATTTTTTTTTTAGTATTTTGTGGAAACAAAAGACCTGGTTTCAATCTGAGGGAGTTTGTCTTGTTTTGTTTTTTCTTCTTTCTGTAGCATCCAGCGAGCTGCACTGGTGGTTCTGGAAAATTACTACCGGGATTTCACAGTCTACAACCCAGCCTTGTTAACAGCCTCCAAGTCCCGAGCAGCCAAGCACATGGCTGGCCTGAAAGTCTACAATGTTGATGGTAGGTGAGGTGAAATGTAGTCTCTGAGACTGGGTGGGATGGGGAAGGGCTGAGTTGACTTTATGCTTTGTTATGCATGCATTCTCATCTTTTTGCTTTGCCAAATCCTTGTCTCTTGCTGGAAATCTTCCTAACAGTTCTGAGTTTGCCAGTTCCAGATGACTTTACAGATGTGTTTAGCCCACAATAAGGCTTTTGTCTTTGCCAGGTAAAGAGGCCGAATTTTACCTAGGGCTTAGTTATCATGTGGCTTGACAAGTACCTTTCAGCACCGCTGCTTGATTTAGGCAGCCTCTGCTTTTTGTCACCCTTGGGTCATCTCCTTAGTTGTGATAATACAATAAACACAACTTTTAACCTAAACGAGTTCCCCAGTCGTTTATTATTCTGCTTCCAATACAGCCTTGAGGAAACTGAAGGAGGTTGATACCAATGTGGGAAGGAGCAATGGTCTAAGCAGCAGTTGCTGATGGAAGCAATGCTCATCAGCCTGCAGCCTAAGCACTAAATCAGCTATGCCTGGCTTGCCCATGCTCCCAAGTCATCCTGACACTAAGCAGTTCATGGAAATTCAGAGACAGATAACTATCCCCTTTAGCTTTGCCATTCTACTAACCCTTTTTCAAACTTCGGGGCTTTAAAGAAGCCTGTGGGAGGATGGATGGATATCTGGATGCTCAAAGCAGTGAAAACTGGACTTAATCATTTGACACTCTTAAACCCTATCAGTGAAAGCCAGGCTTGATAAGCAGGGTGTGCCTAGCAGCTGTTATAAAAAGTGCACATTCCTTTGGAGGAGCTGAAGTTGTGTAGAGAAGCTTTTATGGTGAAGGATGGCTGAAGTCCTGTGTGGTGAGGCACATCCTGGCTGTGAATTCGTTAGTATTCAAAGGCTTTGAGAGCTAGAAAGCAGAAGGGACTGAAGAGACTTAGGCAAGGTGGCTCTGCATGCATGTTGTGGAGACTGAAATATAAAGAATGTCTCACATGGAAAAACATGAGACATGATTTTTTGTTATCAACGAAGTTTCAGTACCTTATGGGTGCAAGGTATTTTATTTTGGTTTTCCTGGGTTTTTTTCTGATTTGTTTTCATTTGTTTGTTCGTTTGATTTTTTTTCATTTTGGTGAGTTTCGAAGACCTTATTCTAAGTGCTTCCTCAAACTTGATGCAACCCTCCTGAGTCCATAAAATTAATTGAAGGTTTAGATTCCCCACACTAAGATATTTCCATCCTGACAGAAGAAGGGGAAGTGAGGGAAGGAGAGGAACAGGCTTTCCCATCATGTGTTCCTTGCTGCCTGGAGCTTTTGAGTTGAGTTGGAGAGAGGAAGCAAACAGGCTCTCTCTGTATTTTTCTAGAGGTGAAATTGTTCATTCCAGCTGCTTGCTTCTCAGTGAGGCCTGGTGTATGGAAGGTGGGGACTTCCTGGTCCCACAGCTGTCTGCACACCATTCAAATCCCACAGCCTGCCAGGATGGCTGCAGGATGTGCCAGATTACTGGTTGGCTTGCCTCCTCCTGCACTGTGGTATCTCCTCAGAAAGGGGCAGGGTCTATTTTCCTGCAGCACCTTCTGGGTCACTGAGGCTCCCAAGCTCAGAGGAAAACTTGCCAGTCTGATAGTGTTAGTACTATAGGAGCTGCTGGCTCACGAGACTTTGTTAGAAGAGAAGGAATGAGAAGCAAGCTTCAGATGTGGCTGACAGGCCTTTCCAGGTGTCAAGCTTGTGAGCTGCCAGGGCCTGGAAACTCATGCCTTCCTTTCTGGGGCTGCACGGATTGCCTGGGCAGTTCTTTGTGCAATGCTGCTGTCTTTGAGGATATGGAAATCTCAGGCTTTGAGGCATGTCCTTAAGAAGATTCCCATCCATTTTACAAAGCAGAGTGTAGTTCTGGCTGCAGCTTACCTTGGCAGCCTGACAGCCTCTTATACCCTTCATGTAAAAAGACAGGCAGCCTTAATAGCATTACTAATTTGTTGACAGCTTTTGTATTTGATACTGCGTCAACCAGGAAGGAAAAACATCTTGCTGTAATCTCTCTTACACAGGGTGGGAAGGCTCACCTTCAAAACCAGGGTTTTCATTGCCAGGCATAGTGAATGAGGCAAATTACAGATCTAACTCAAATTTGGGAGCTAGTGTCTCCCTTGAGTCATAGCCTCCATTTCATGGCTGTCAAACAATGTCTGAAGTGTTTAAACTCCTAAGAAGCTGTGTATGTGAATGCTTGTTCTTCCCACTGCTGAGCTTCAGCCTTCTGTCTTAAAATCTGGTTTATGCTTTTTAGGAAAAAAAATTTAAGAGTTGCCGTTGCATGAGCAGAACAATTTTGAGCCTGTCTGTGCAATTGATTGGCCTTAACCACTGCCAGTTGAGAGTGGGCATTCAGAGCTGTTAGTCAGAAAAGCAGCTCTTGGTGGTTTGGAGCCAACCCTAGACTATTACTTCCCTCTGGGCAGACCCAACTCTATGGAAGGGTTCATAAACTCAAAAGTCAAAGCTGTGGACTTCATGGGAGAGTTGCAGAACCTACTACTGTATTTTAAGGTCACTAGTTGAGGTCTTGTGGTAGACAGCTCTGTCACTTGACTGGGTGTTACAGAGCAGATTGCAGCTTTCCTGTTGCTGTAGCTGTATAGGACCTGGTAAGAGCAGCAGAAGCAGCTCTAAGGGCAGGTGTTGCTCAGAGTACCATGAGAAGCTGCTATACATATAAACCCCAGCTTGCCCTTCTGTGGGACTGCTGCTCTGACAGCATCTGTCCTTCTGGGAAACCCTGTGCTTTGTCTAAAGGTGACCCTGCTGTCTATGCATCCTGTTTTTCCTCCCTGCGAGTAACTGTCTGGAGTTTGGCTTTAATTTGTTCATCTCCATATCTCATTATGTTCTTGTGTTTGTCTTTCTCCTTTTTCCAACTTCTCACTTTTTGTGCTCTCACACTGTCTTGATGCTGAAATGTGGTATGTTCCAGCTGCCCTTGCCTTCAAACTGAAAGCATATATTATGGGGGGTAAGTTGCATCCTCAGCATGTTCGCCTCACTCTGCCTTTGTGTATGTTGTGTGAAATCCTTCATCCTAACTAACTTCCCTTGTCCACGTGCCCTCTCTAAGCCTGTGCTGCCTGGCAGGGTTTCCACCAGAGCTCCTGAGGACCGGGGAAGGGTTTATAGCTTTGTCTGGGAAGGCTGGAGCCTCAGAGCGCTTGTCTCTGAGAGAGAGACACCATGGGGTGCTGCTGGTCTGTCCCAGCCCCGGCACTGTGGCAGTAACACCGCCTTTCTGTCTCCTTTCTGACCCTCCTTGCCTCCCGAAGGCCCAGGTAACAACGCGTCGGGGCAGTCCCGCGCCATGATTGCGGCCGCGGCCCGTCGCAGGGACTCCAGTCACAACGAGCTCTACTACGAGGAGGCCGACCACGAGCGCAGGGTGAAGAAACGCCGTGCGAGGTAACGCCGCCCCTTCCCGGGTGCTGCTGCTGCTCGGCCCTGCCAGGCTCGGTCGTGTGGGTCTTGCCCATCCTGATGGGGTGTCCCTGGCCTGCGGTTAAGGGCTGGGAGCTGGCTGTAAATCTGTCACAGTGGAGAAGCTTATGAAACCCAGATGTATAAGGGATGGTGACAGCTTGCAACTGGAGTTGTCTGAAGAACGTGCATAAAGCTGAGCTCATGTATATAAGGCAGATAAGCTAATGCAATGTCATGGATTAGGGAATAGTCCAGTGCTTGACAAGTCTGTAGTTACTTGCTGTAGGAAATCCCATTATTTTCGGCTGTGCCCAGGCTTGTCAGCTCAAGTAATCCAGGGACAGGATCAGTGGAGCACTTGGTGTTCCCCATTCATGGGTGAGTAGAGTATTTGTGTTTGCAGACTAATAAAAGAGGCAGTTTGACTGCCCTTTTCAATGAATTGACGAGGAAAGACTTTACCAGAACCAGATATGTTTTATTCTGGAATATAGGTATGTTTTCTTCCAGTCACGCTTAGGCTGCAGAGCTTGATGCTTTGTTAAGGTGACCCGAGACAGTGTCTCTGTTTGCTTTGGAGACTAATTGCAGTCTGGAGTTAGCATACCTTACAGTTTAAGGCAAGTTGCTTACAGGCAAGCACCCCTGAACTGAGCTGTATTTGGAAGGAATGTGTCATAACTGGATGGAGCTGGCTTGTTCAGTGTTTTCTTTTGGCAGTTTATATTTCATTGGGAAAATGCTGGCATAGTGTCCCCCCTTTGCCTGCTTCAGTCTGACCTGTGCTCTGTAGTTGCTGTCTGTTAGGCTTTCTTCCAGCCTTGGAGCAGGAGTTACTTTCCTTTCTGTGAAGTGTAGCATCCTAACTTGGGCACGTCTCCCTTGCTTGCTGAGTTTGGCCGAGCAGCTAGTTAGTCAGGGGAAATCCATCAGTCACTAGAAGATCAGGGCAGATACCTCAAACCAGGAGATTAGAAACGGATTTCCATCCTCCACTTCCCTCAAGTCAAGTTGAAAAGAACAAGCAAGGTTCAGGGCTTCTCATGCTGTTCCTCATATATAATCTTGAGTGCAGTATGGCATACCTCTCCTTGTGGTGAGGCAGCTGCCCCTGGCTTTAAGATGCTTAGGATATTGACAGCAGTGTGGACAGTTGTTGGTGAATTGAATGGAAATTAAGTGTTAAACAAGTCCTTTCTGGAGGGGCAAAAGAGTTTTGTTGGGTGACTCTGCCATTACTCTTTTTTCCTCACTAACTGCAGTATAGCCCCTCACTTGTAAGTTAGCCCAGCACTAAACCATGAGTGTCATAAGGCATCTATTCCCTCTCTGTGGTGTGTGTTGGTATTTGCTCACCTGTGCCAACACAGGAATGGTTTGCAGAGGGTGCCTCTAGCTGCAGGGTTATAAGTGAAGATGGAGAAGTGTTTTTACCCTTGCTGTTCTGTAGAGAGGTGCAGGGAAGTCACTCAGCAGCATGAGTTCTGTACCCAGTTGGTGTAGATCAGAGCAGACTTGTAAGCAGCTTGTAAGCACAGTGTCTCAGTGTGGTCTGTGTCCTGGGTCATGCTAGTTTATAGCCAATCTCTTCCTGACTTCTTGCCTTTAACCTTAGCTCTGCAGTTCTGTGTGCTGGAACCATAGTATTCAGACAACCATTAAATGCAAGGGCAGCTGTGTCTTGTTTGAGTCATGTAGCTGATGTTTATGCTGTGTTGGCAGAACCAAGTGCAATGCTCAGGCTTTTAAAATCTTAATCCTGGTTTATGACCATCAATTGCTGGATGACTTGGGCAAGGAGAGAAAAGCTGTCGTCTTCCCCTCAGACTAGTCGGTAGAGAAGATTTTGTGAAAATTGATGGCAGGCAGTGACTCAATGGCAGATGGGAACAGGAGCTTGTAAATCCTGACTCCCAGGCTCTGGCTTAACCACAGACCCATCCTACCTCTCATTATGACTCTTACTGTCCTGATTTTCATTCTGCAGGCTTGTGGTTGCAGTAGAAGAGGCTTTCACTCACATCAAACGCCTCCAGGCAGAGGAACAGCAGAAAGCTCCAGGAGAGACGATGGACCCCCGAGAAGCTGCCCAGGCTATCTTCCCCTCCATGGCAAGAGCTCTGCAGAAGTACCTTCGCACCACCCGCCAGCAGCAGTACCACAGCATGGAGAGCATCTTGCAACACTTGTCCTTCTGCATCACCAACAACATGACACCAAAGGTAATGCTCTCTCTAACGCTGGGGCAGGAAGCGGGGAGAAGGGGATGGCACATCTGAATGTTCACACTGAACAGACAGTTGTCAAGGGAGGTGAGGTGGAGGTTTTCATAGTTGCTGTCTGTGATATGATCAATGCACTGTAGGTTGTGTTGGGTCTTAAAGAGAAGTAGTCTTTCCCCTGCAGCATCTTCTCTCTCTCATTGCCTGAAAGTGCCTATGACATAATTGGGAGTTCTAAAGAAATGTTCAAGACAGTGGCCTTAAATCACAGGGAGTTCTCCCAGCTGGCTCCTGGTAGCAGCATGATGCAGATGGCAGCCTGTAAAGGATCTTTTTTGGTTTTCTGTCCCCTCTGCCTAGCTGTGTTTTGGACTGCTTCTAATTATTGCCTGTCTCTGACAGTGTTTCTAATTAGTGGACCACTTGGTCAATCATCAGTTGCTGCTTCATGCCCAGACTGTGACTGTTGACTTGCAGACATGGGAAGGGACTGACTGATAAGAGAAGCAAGTCACACAATCACACTCTTCACCTTTCCCTCCAAGAACACCCCACAATCCTAGGGAAGAGTTACCTGGACATTCACCCAGGACTTACTACACTAAGAGCAGAAATGCTGTCAAGAGATGGGGCTTAGCATCCTCTTGCTGGGAGCCACCTGTGACCTTTCCCAGGTATGCAAGGGGGAGTTCTGTTGCCATGAAGATTGAAAAAGAAACTAAAGCACAATGAAACTAAAACACAATCAAACAACTAAAACATCAAACAGCATTTCATGTTCTGCTTTGAGTTTTGCAGTCTTAGGCTGAAAACATAGAAACCTCTGCTTTCCACCTTAGCTTTGCCTGAAGGAGAGGGCCAGCTGTCCTATCTGGCTGTCTGGGACTGCGATTTTGGGATGGGTTGTGGGTCTGGTAGGGGAGAAATTACCTGTACTCTGCTGAACTGCTGCTGGTGGCAGAAGCCAGGACTATAACTCTGCAAGCTTGCGGGGATGGACTCAAAGAAGATCTCATGATGTTTGTGTCTACCCCTGAGGCAAGCCCGTGCTCGCGGAGCCATATTTGGGGATGGGAAGAGAGAGTTGTGAGGCCAGTGCTAACGTGTGTCCCGCTCTTGGCAGGCATTCCTGGAGCGTTACCTCAACCCGGGCCCAACCCTCCAGTATGACAGGGATCGCTGGTTCTCCAAGCAGTGGACGCTCGTCAGCGAGGAAGCGGTCACAAGCGGGCTACAGGACGGCATCGTGTTTGTCCTCAAGTGCTTGGACTTCAGCCTTGTTGTTAATGTGAAAAAAATCCCTTTCATCAAACTCTCAGAAGAGTTTATAGACCCTAAATCTCATAAATTTGTCCTCCGGTTACAGTCTGAGACTTCAGTCTAAGGGGTTTTGAGGGTGGGTTGTTCGGAGATTTTTATTTTTTTTTTCAATATTGTGCTTTTGGGTTTAATTTCCCCAATGCTGACTGAAACTGGCAGATGATGGACCAGTAATATATGACCATCTGCACTTTATTTGGAAAGGGGAGGGGGGAGTTGGGATATCTTATCTAGAAAGAAGTATCTTAAGAGGCAACAGGGTGACTTGGCTCAGTTAGCTCAGCCTTGGAGACGGAACAGATCTTTTTTTTCTTTTCTCCCCTCTTTCCAGGCATACTGTAAAGCTCATGCTCTCTTTCTCTGCACAGTTGCAACATCAGTATTTTTGTTGGAGTGCTGCCTTAGGCCGTGCACACGCCTGCCACGTTATGTTTCTGCTTTTGGTACCTGTGGCTGTTCCTGAGAGGGCATTGCTCACCTCTCCGTTAGGGAAACCTGCTGGGACAGGGGTGTGGCAGCCCCTGTTCACTTGGGGAGGAGGGGATATAAAAAAGTGGGTATGTCAGAGGACTTCTAATCTTTTTTATTCTGTTCTTCCACTCCATGTGCCTCTTGTGTCAGACCTGTATGGCCAAAGTGGCGTGGTTTCGCTCTTTGTGAAGTTGCTTGTCTTGAAGTCGATCAGCCCATCTTTAAGCTTTCCAAATTTTTATTACATTCTTTTTTTAATCAGTGCTTGCTAGTGAAATTGTTTTGTGTGGCACAGCTCCCTGGTATCTCTCACCTGCTTCCCACTCTCCTGCTTGACCATATCTGTGTCGGGCAGTCCTGAGCCTCCCTGTTTGTGTCCCCTTCAGTCTGGCTTTTTGAATGTGTTTCTCCAGGCACTGCTGCTTCCTTTTGCACCTGCAAGGGCTGCGTATTTGCACTGGCACAGGGTCGGTAAGTAGTTGGCTCCTCCTCAGATAAATCACAGACCCTCCCTACGTCTGACAGCCTCTTTGAGGGGAAGAGGGTTCAGGCAGGAATGCGCCCCTCCCTCTCGAGCCAGTTTCAAGCGCATCTGGAGAGAAGACCAGCGAAAGCACTTCCCTCCTTGAGGAGAGGAGCCAAGGAAGGGCTGACCCCTGCCGTGTTCACTTGCTTTGGAGAATTGTTGTGCTATGGAAACACTGCAGTGAGTCCTTGCCCACCATACGCCTTCAGCTATAGCTAAGGAATACCAAACAATGTCTGAATGTTGAAAATCTGCCTGCCTTTCTTGGCCTTGCTGTACTGCGGGAGTTTCTGCTTAGTGCTGGAATCTGCTCCTGAAAGAGGAGTTTTGTTTGTAAGGCTGCCTTTGCCCATCAGTGCAGCTTTCACTTGCGAATTTAGTGTCACCTGAGTTTTATTGGGCTTTCACTTGCGAATTTAGTGTCACCTGAGTTTTATTGGGCTCTGGAAGATTTGCCTTTAATGATGAGCCTAAATTGGTATCCCAAGTCTGATTGCTGGCACAGAGCCAGCTTTGAGGTTGGCAGTGACCTGCTTTCAGTAGGGTGCCCCAGAAATCCATGTGAGTGTAAATTCTTAATTCATTCTGTTCAGTCTTTTGCCATGCAAATATCCCTTATCTAGCAGGATCTGGCCTGTCCTCCTCTGGAAGTAGGGTCTTCTTCCTTGTGTAAGCAGTGCCTTTCATTGCCAGCCTGCATAGTCTTCTGAGGAGGGCTCTAACAGCCTCTCCTGTTTGAGGCTTCCCCTTTGACCTTCCCCAGGCCTTCCCTGGCCTCCTCCAGGAGATCATGGGGCTGCTTCCATGCTTTCACCAGTGTGAGGTGGCCAAGCAGAGTGGAGCTTTACTAGTCCTGCATGGCACAGCACGTGTGGGCTGACTGGTGCCCACCATAAGCTGGTGGGAGGGAGCAGCCACTAAAAGCAGGGAGTTGGGGACAGGGCAGGAGGGTCCGTCCTCTTCCAGCTTCAGCAACAATGGAGATGCATGTCCAATAGCACCTGCAGATAGTTCTCTTGGGATCAAGGGAGCACTCTGGTAAGCAAGGGTCCAGAATGATGATTCCCCATGCAAGTGACCCCTACAGTTTCCTGCACCTTTCTTACAAATGTGTGGTAGTCTCCTGGGTCCTTTTTTCTCACTCTAATGTGCCAGACATGGTTGTAAAGAAACTAGATGGCACAGTGCATGACAGGATCAGGCCCTTTGCCCTTAAAGGATGGGAAGTAGGTAGAGTTTTCTCTTCTCTAAACTCAGTGTTTGGATGTCTTTGTAGCTCGGGCCTTCTGGTACTCCGTATGGGGACTCCTTTATTAACTGTGGCCTTCACAGTGTTTTACTTTGAAAAAATAGGTTGATTTATCCCTTTTAAAGGTAAAAAAGAAGTAAGGAGTGTATATAGTATCTTACACTTGGCTCTCCTAAAGATGCCTGCACCTGGCTTTTATGATGTGCATAACCAGTGGGGTGAGAGAGACTGGGAGTAGCTTGGGAGACTGTGGAGCACTTAATGGCTGTGTGGAGGCTACTGCCTGTGGCTGAATTGGCTCATTTCTCTGAAGCCAGAACAAGAACCACCTTGCCAGGGGCTTGGGTGTGCCGTGTATGTGAGAGCACCTTGTCACAGGCACATCTGCGAAACTTTCTTATTTTCCCAGGATTTCCTTCCCCTTTCCTTTTCCCTGCCCCACATGGGGGATTATCTGACAGTATCTGCTCAGGAAACTCATGTCTTAATTTTGTTAAATCCTATAACACATGGAGAACCAGAGAGAAGCGGCATGTGCTTGCTCTGGGTCTGCTTCCTCGTCTTTGTGCTGTAGTTCCACGCTGCCTTTTCTGCCTGCTGCCAAAAAAGACACTGTCAACAGGGACCAACTCCTACATCAAATGCTCTTCCCTATGTGCAGCAGCGTGAATGCCTTGCCTGATGAAATCTGAAGGAGAGGACTTGGCCTCTCAAAGGGTCTCTTTATAGATGCATCCTGACTAGAGGTGAGGACAGACAGAAAGGGGAATTGTGACTCCTGAATTTTCCCTGTTCTGGTATTTTTAGTGACATTTTCTAGGGTCTCTCGTTTCCCTCTGCATGCAAAATCAGGGGACCACTGTTCATACTTACCTATCTACCTCACTGGAGAGTTGTGAGGCTAATCTCAATTTGTTGTAAAGTGCTTTGAGATATTGTGCCACATTGGATCTGTGGCATCTATAGGAATTCAAATTTTAAAATACTGTGCGGTGAGAGCAAACTGTTTTGTTTAACTCTGTTTATAGCCAGCTAATGAGTAAGAATTGAGTCATAGGGAATGAAGCTCTGATCCAATTCCTGCAGCCCTTACTTCTGCCGAGCTTTCCAAGAGCTGAGCATAAATACATCTTGTAGGATTTGTCAGCCAAACTCAGGCTGTACCTCCAAATGCCTCTCCCATGCTGCACTGTCTCCTTGCACATATTTTCCTTCTCTCTCCCAGTCTGGATGTTTGTACCTGGCTGGGAATTGTGGAGGCTTTTTTTTTTAGAATTCCAGTGATTTTTTTTTTTTTTAAGATGACCCTGTTTGTGATGAAGTGAACAGTGTCCCCCTCAAGGATCTCAGAGAGGATCCTTGCACCAGATGTCCTTCACTGGAAGCTGAACCATTCAATAGGGTGCTGTATTTCCTAATCAGGACTAGTGCTGTCCCACTCCTCTATTCCATGTTGGCACGTTTCCTGTGACTCTCAAGTATGCTGTTTGGATACTTTAAAGGCTTTGATTTTTTGCTCTGAGATTTATTGCAGTCTAAATCCAAAGCCGTGCTGAGATCTTGCAAAACCAGATGCAGCTAAGGCTTTCAAGTGTTCCAGAGCAGATGGAAATGTCTGTGGGTTTCCACAAAGGCTGGGTTTTATGGCTAAAAAGTGCAAGATTTGGATTTCTTGAAGCTTCTAGGAGTGTAGGGGTAGATATTAGACCCTTAATACTTTGCAAGTCCTGTAAATAGGCATGGACAAAGGTTTTAGCACATCTGTTAGCCTATCATTGCCATGGAGCTTCAACCTTCCATGTATAGGCTCTGTGAGGCTGCCCCAGGTCTTAGGCTCCTTTCCCACTCCTCGTAACCAAGCAGGCATTACTCTTGGAAGTATAAGCATTGTAGCACTCCCCTTCATAGCACAGCAGCCTTTGACCAAGTTCCTGTGGTCATCTTGGGGAGGTTTGCAACTACTAGTTTTCACCCTGCAAAGGGGAGATGTTGCCATACATGCCCCTGTGTAGGCAGCAGGGTAGCTGGGGAGACATGCACTGGGCATGAAAAGCTGCTGTGATGCAGCTTGATCACAGAACAAGGTCACCTCCTGCTTCAGGGGCTGTCCTGGGTGCCTTCAAGAGCAGTGCTCCTGAAGGACGGGTGCTGGAGAGAAAGGCATATCTGATTTCAGCCTCTGCCAGCTGTTCTCCCACTCCTGCCTCTAAAAAATTTTTCTGCCAGCAACTTGAGTGTCTTCAGCTCCCATCCTCACTTCCATGTGTTTTATTTCCCCAAAGTTCCCTCGTGATGTAGAACAAGTATCTGCTGGGATGGGAAGTGCTGAGGCTGCAATTTGGAGCTTGGGGGCAGCCCACAGTAAGGTTCGAGTTTGGGGGAGATCTGAACATACCAGCCCTTGTGGAACCCCCTAACCTTTTCTCTTGCAATGGGGGTCTCCATGCAAAGCCTTGGGAATCTGCTTTTGCCAAGTATGTAAAAAGCTGAAGGGAAGGAGTTTCTGAAACTGGCCCTGCCCCACATAGGTAGCTTTGAAAAGTCTTGTTTGAGATGTGCTTGCTTCCAGGATTTGCTGCTGAAGAAACTGGAAAGATGCATAACTTGCTAAACATGAAAACATATTCAAGCCAATTTCCCCTTGTTTACCAAAACTCATAAATCTGCCATTTTGAAAGGTAAAACAAAAGTCTTACAGTCTTCTGCAAAATTGCTGTAGTCTGGCTCTTCAGTTGTTCTGCTCAGCCATACGAGAGCTGTTCACGACATGTGTGCACAGGTGTCTGTTTTCTCATTCAGTTTGTGTGTGTCTTTCGTGCTTTTTCCCTTCTAGGTATGTGCATTATACATGTATAAAGCCTCAAGCCAGGCTTGGTGGTTTAGTGTTTAAACTGTGTTAAGAAGGAAGTGCTCTTGGAATTGAGCTGGTTGTATAAAACAACCAAAAAAAAGTAAACCCCCCCAAATTTCTGTTCTAAAAGATACAGCTTTGGACCATGACGTCTCCTACAGGAGTGCGCATCCTCCTGTGTTCAGGCTGCTGCCTCCAAGAGATGATGACCAAAAGTTGCAGTTTCTGACAGCTGTGACTGGTGTGGATCACTCTGGGATAATCCAGAGCCAGGTCCCCACCACACCAGCAGTACAGCTGCTGTTACCCACCTGTCTGCATCCCTCCAAGAGACTGCATTTTTTATTCCCATAGCACACGGAAGCCCTGCAGGCAGCAGGCAGCAGGCAGCCAGCCCTGAGTGTGCTCTGCCCCTTCCTTCCCTCTGGCTGCTTCCTGGGCACCTCTCAGCAGCTCCTAAGGATGCTTGGGGGGTGTCTCCTGTGCGCACAGTGGGGAGACGCTGTGGCTCGCTACCTGCACAGGCATAACTGTGAAGGAATCTTACACTCTTCTGTGCCTGTTTCTTTGATTCAGCATTATTGTGTCTTGAGGAAGGGGATGGGAGCAAATGCCCTTCCCTCACCCTCCTTTATCACTGTGTAATACTTTTTCTACACACACTGTGTATAGTAAGATGGGTTTTGCCAAGGTTTTCTAATTAATAGACGCTAACCAGCATTTCTTTCTTTCTCTTCTTTGCACACGTGAGTTTAACTGCAATGGTACATGGTCTTTCTGTTCTTTTCTAATCGTGAACTTAAGTAAGCAAATTCCTGGTGTCTGTGACATTAATGCACTGTGGGTCTAGCCTTGTAAATTGTTCTGTTCCAAGCTGGGTTCTCTTAAGTTATAGCTGGATGGGATTTCGTTGTTTTTTAAACTGAAACATAAAACCGTTTTACACTTTGCATATTTTGTACGGTAAAATTCTGGAAATAAACTGAAACCAGATTTGATTGTCCCAGTCCTTCCTCTTATCCTTTCAGACAAAAAGCTCTTCTGGTCTCCAAGCAATCCTTAACTGTGGCTAGGAGGGGCACTGCAAACATGTAGGTTAGCCTTTTTGAGGCTGTTTTTTTGTCACCCTTGTCCTAAGCCTTTCTAATGTGCCCTGTCACAGTAAAATGCAAATTCATTTATCACTCCTGAAGGAAGACTGGTAGGTGACTGCTTTGAACACCTGAAATCTCAAAGCATGGGAGCAAGTGCAGCTGGAGAGAGGGGCATGACTGGAGTGGGAACAGGTTTTTCTGCCTTCTGAGTTCTCATAGTTTGCACACAAATTATGAAGTGCAGGATTCACTGCTGAGTTCCTTATTTGGCTCTGCTGGGGAGGAGGAGTGACAAGAGGCCGAAAAACCAGTGCTCCTTGTTTGTGTGGATGCAAGACTACCCTTCTTGAAAAAGGTGCAGGGATCTCACCTCAACAGCATCTCTGTGGGTGTGGCTTTCCCCACCATCTGTTTCCATCCCCTATGGGCCAAGAGCTCAGAAAAACCAAGCAGCTGTGGCCAAGGAAATGGGGGAGCAGCTTTCTTGCCTAGATGTTCCTTGGTACCCACTCTTCAGTCAAGCCCTCTTTAAGGGGGAGCAGCTTCCCTCACAGTTGTGCCCTGCCCAGCAGATCTCCATGCTTGCTTCAACTACTGGAAAAATCCACCGGATGCTGCTGTGCAGTGAAAAATAGTGCAGCAGTTGTGGAGATAAGCAGCACACATATAAACGCTCGTGGAGAGAAACAGCTACCTTCTCTGCTTGGCAGGGAGATGAATGTATTCGGGCTACAGAGAGCTGAAGTAAGGCCCAGGAGGAAGCAGGAAGGGTGGGATTTGGGGTGTGTTATGTTCTGCCTCCTGCCCTCCCTTGATCTCTGCTTTTGATCTGTCCTCCTCATCCTGCTGGTGCTTTGGCAGTGCCCAGCCCTGGACTGTTTGCAGGGCAGTTCTCAGAGATGGGCAGGGAAAGGAAATGGTGCTGCTGCTGCCCTGCAGAACCTGCAATGGGGGTGCAGCCATTGCTGGTCCCCACCTGCCCCTCAGAGGAAGATCTGACTTGCTGGACTGGAGCTGTGTGGGTAAAGTTCTGTGGGAGTCAGCCACAGGTGTGTCATGGGAAGGCGTAAGCAGGAATTTGGCATAAACAAGATACTGGGCTTGTCAGCCTTGTCTAAAGCTCTTAGCTTTGTCTTTACATGTGAGTTCAGCATGCTCTGTTCATTTATGAGTTGGTGCTGATGCCAAATTAACACCTGACTGTTGTCCTTTGTGGCACTTTTTCTCCTGCTGTGGATTGTGGAAGCTGATGGAAGGAACAGGCTTTGCTAGAGTGACTAGTTCCTTTGGCCTTTGGCCAGAGCTCAGCTATCTGAATCATAAAGGGCTGTGGTATGTAGCTCGGCAGCAATTAAAGCTGAGGGAGCTGATCTGGTTTGGCCAAGTCTTTTACTGAAGTTTCAAGGGCCTTTGAGATCTGATGGAGCCTCAGGTGCAACACTGAGTTAGGTCAACCCAAACCTCTGATAGAAAGGAGAGGGAGGCTTTTACTGGAAAAAAGCCATCACTTGGAGGGACCTGGCACCCTGAATCAGAGGTAAGCACCTTTTTCTGAGGGGCATACTGAAGCTGTGGAGGAGATGCCTCTCCTGTAGTGCCCTTCCTGACCACATGGGAATAGGACACTGGCTGCCCTGAGACAGCACAGCAACAACTACTGGTGTAAGGTATTTGGTGGCTGAACTGTGGCTTAATTCATAAGATTGATTGCTCCTTGTAGGTTCCCTGTAGGAACCAGGTCTCACAGATAAGGACAGTCAAAAAACATCAGCTTTGAGGAATGAAGTGGAGGTCTCTGGGGCAAAAAGACTGTGCACAGTCAGGGTATTTTTTGTGAGAAAAGAAAGGGATTTGTCACCTTCTGCAACTGGCTTGCTCAAAGCAGTAGCAACACCTCACCATACAATATTGTTAGCTAAATTAATAGCTCAATGAGACATCTGGCTGTGGAGGTCACCAGGACTTCAAACCCCAAAACAGCTTCTTCTAGTGTAGTGAACTAGTTCTGCTGTCTCAGCTACAGGTCTAGACTCCTAGGAAGTACAGGAGGAATTCAACTTGAGGGCTTCCAAGAGGCCCTGGAGCTCAGGGAGGTGAGATGGGTATGAGGGGAAGAGGGTCTCTTAGCAGGACATGGTGTCTCACAACAGCATGCAGGAAGGGAAGGTGTTTTGGGAGTTGGCCAAGCGGAGTGCTTTGATTCGTCTTTCAACACCATTCCTGAGTTTATGTTAGACTGGGGAGCTGATAGGTTTAGGTTACAGTCCTTTCCGGTACTGACAGATAATCCACCGGGGAAAGGACATCCGTTTCGTTTTCATGTGTGCATCTATGCCCTGCTGGTCAGGAGGTGCTGAGAGAAAAGAAGGCACCAAGCACACTGTGTCTCCAGAAGTAGGGGTAGTGCAGTGGGATGATTGCATATGCATAAATCACTGTCTATGAACAACGTTACCCGAGTTGCTTTGAAATGCTGGTGTAAGGTTTACAGCCCTGCTGTGAGCATGTGTTCCAGTTTATGCTGTCACTTTGCTAGTAAAACGGGGAGTACATAGTACTCTGTGCTCACGTTGGGGCCCGCTGCAAAACTCCAAATCCCTGAGCTGATCTTCCCTTCTTCCAAAATCTGGGGTCCTGAATGGAGTGAAGACTTCTGTTTGAGACTTGGGATTTGCTCTGATTGCAGCTAAGTTAATGCAAATAACCTGGAGGCACAAGAGCACTCACTCTGCCATACTGCTGCTTGTTGGCCTCCTGTAGCCTGTCAGTCCTTCATGTAGCAGGAGATCGGTTGTTTCCCAGAGGGACCACAGCCAAAACAACGGGAACAATCTGTCTTTGGATTCTACATGGGCTGCACTAAATAAAACATAGAAGAGGAAGATGGAAGATGGCTTCTTTCTTGTGGATGTGCATTTGGGACAGCTCAGTGCATCCACCTTGCTTGTGTATGAAAATACAGAGCAAACAGCTAAACATCAAGAGAGAGAGTAGGACAAGGAAGAGGCAATGTGAAGTCAGTGGAAGAGACATTGGAGATTAGGGTGTGGGTTTTCCCTCCAGCATCCTGAGAAACATGAAGGTACAGAGATTTAAAAATATTGAGACGCTACGAATTGCTCTAGGCATGAAGCTACTCTGTAAATTGAAACATTTTAAATCTCTTCCAAAGGCAAAAATCAGGCTTCCAAATGCTTAAACATCTACAGTCTTGGTTGTCTTTCTTATTTTCCTTTTTTATTATTATTATTTAAAAAAGTAGTGCAAATGAAAAGTGGATGCATGGGGAGAATGGAGTTCTTGGCAAAACATATTTGATTCAGTCTCTTTGAAAGCTTTAAGAGACACTCGGAACATTATAGCTTTTTGGACCTCTCTTTGGCAAGTCAGATGTTGTGGGCATGCTTTAAAAGAGGGAACAAGAAGGAGCTGATTATATCTGGGCCACAGATGTGAAACAGATCTGCAAACCTTTTAGCTTCTATTTTGTAAAAGCTCATTCTTGAGTACTCATAATACCAGATCGTACAGTTGATTATAATTTTGCTTTGTAAGTGGTTGTGAGAAAATGGCTTAGTAATTCAGTAACTAGACTGTGGGAAGCTGTGCAAATTCCTTCAGTGATTTCATTTTGTGGAGACTAAAATGTTCCTCAAACATTTAGTTACTTCTGTTGTTCAATAACCTCTCTCTTTGCCGCTTGCAGAACCAAGGTTTTGACATGTTGGAGTGAATGTTAGAGCAAAAACCTGACGCTAGGCAAATTTCAGAGCTGCTCTCTGGTCAAACATGGCTTTATTTTAACCTGCTTTACTGAGGAAAGCACCTGATTCAAGCTGGGCTTCCTCCAAATCCAAAAGCAGAAGATGAGATTGCCTGTGGCTGTTTAAGTCATTTACCACCCATGACCGAAGGAGAGCTCAGTCAGGACAGCCACTGGTCATCTCAGGCAGGGAGTTGGCTTTCTGGCTGCTGTTGAAGTATGTGATACCCCCTCTAGCAAACTCTGCTCATTTAATCCTCGAGGCTTGTTTCTTGTATGTAAAGCCACGACACTTGTGTTCTGCTCAGATGGTGTAGTGATGTGATTGCTGGTGATACTGGGGGTTACTGGTCTCTTCCCACAGTGCTTGGTTGCAGGGTGATGATTCCTCATCTGGACTTTGAGACAATGGGAAAAGATGCTCACTAAAAAAAGTATTCTGGTATTTCCTCAGTGCCCAAGCTGCTGAAATGGCTTCTCTTGGAGTATGTTCCACCTGTCCCCCTCAAAATGAAAGCCAGTGACAGCCTTGTCCAGGTGTCTTTCTCCTCAGAAAGAAAATGTTGTCCCTCCCCGTGTTCACAGCCATGATTTCTGGCATGGGGGTCCTTGGGCTGAGATGAGCTCAAGCAGTGGGAGCAGGAAATGGCTCTGTCCTTAAGCAACCCTCAGTACCACATGCTGTGGAGGTAGCTTAAGGAGAAGAGGAAGATAGGCTAGATAGAAATGGAGAGAGAAAATAAATCAGGGGAGCCAGTGAAGATCAGAAGAGTAGTAAGTCAAGGGAAACAAAAAGGTGCAAAAGCTGTTTCCTCCATGTTTTCCATAGCATTAGAAACAATGCCCTTTGAATGCTTTGCTGATCTGCATCACAGGGGCTTGGTAAGAGAAAGCACAAGGAGGGAGTGAGGCACTGGAAGGATCTCTGCTTCCATCCCTGTTTGTTATCTGATTCCAGACATGGGTCTTCAAGCTGCGAGGAAGCTCTGTAGCATTTTTTTTTCTTTTCCCTTTAAATATTGTAGCATCTTTTAACCCTTACAGTGTTCTGGAACCTGGGCCAAGAAGGCTGGCTCTGCCTTGGACCCTGCTTCACAGTCTGTGTCATCATTAGACAACGTCATCTGCCAAACAGGTGTGAGAGCCATCCCACAGCTGTCCCCTAGGGGTATTGACCATTGAAGGGCTGCTTTGCTACATGTTAGTGGTACAAAGGAGTGATGAGAAGGCAGGAGATGCTGCACTGCAGTGAGATGACACACAGAGTCTTGGGTCTTGGGTAGGACACAGTTCTGCTGGTGCAGCCTCATTACTGAGGTGAATTATCTTTCTTGCTGTGGTCTTCTGCTTCCAGTTTATAGCAGATGGTCTTGCACTGCATGGTGTACACATTCCTGGGGTGTAAAAGTGGCCAGGAGGCAGTGTGCCTTGCCTCTGAGGGCTTTGATGCTTGTTGCCTTTTCCTCCTCTTCAACCTTTCAAATCCAGGCATTGGTGTGCAACTGGCTGTTCATGGGACTTCCTCAAAGCCAAAGCTTAAAGCTTTGCTGCAGTGGAGAGGAATCCAGATGCAATCATGGCCTATTTTCATAGGACTGCAAGTCAGTAGCAGCTGGGAAGTGTTATGTTCCTGTCTAATTAACTATTTTCCTGGGAATAAAAGGAGATGTTTTTTGTTTGGTCTCTGTAATGAATCAATCATTTCTTTGGATATGTTGTGTAGACAGACATGAAGCAGCAGCCAGTGTCCTCAGCTCTGTGTTCACGTTGGTGTCTGACTGAGCAGGCTCATTTTGGGATGGGAAGCAGCCAAGATCTCTGGTTTTGCTACAGGACCATTCCTCTCTGAGAGGAGAGGCAGGAGCCTCAAGACTCCTCAGGAACACTAAAAAAAACACTGACCCTGAAAACATGGAGTGATCTACGCTTTCCAAAGTCCATTCCTTGTCCTCTCCTTCTGTTTCCCAAAGGGTTGATACAGGCTCAAAGAAGGCTTGAGTTCAGAGTCCCTTCATAAGTGACCTTGGGCCTGCTCCAAGGCAGAAACTTTTTCCTCCATATTGCAGTATGATAGCTGCAGGATGTGGCTCCTGATGAGTTTCCCTCTCCTTTGATTGTTGCCCATGAGCAGCACAGGCTGGCCTGTGGCACGGCACACCAGAAAAACCCCTTGGCTGTGGCTTTTGGCCTTGTGTCTAATGACTTGGAGGAGGTGATGGTGTATGACTTGGTGTTCTTGCCACATATCTCTTGTGAGGGGGATCCTCACTGTCATTGGGGGCTGGTAAGATGAGGTTTTGGGATATTTTGGGTACTTACTTGGCAGTGGTGGGTTAATGGTTGGATTCAGTGATCTCAGGGGTCTTTTCCAGCAAAAATGATTAAATGATTCTATGAAGTAACTGATCAGCTTGAAGCACTCGCAGTTCAATGAGGGCAAAATCCAGTTTCTTGTCTTTACGTGTATTAAGACCTTTTTGATAAGTCTAGTTAACATGCTGGAGAAAAAGAACTATTTTTGAAGAGAGGGACAATCTTAACAGACATGCTTACAGAAACACTCAGTGCTGTCCACGTACACCATATATTTTTTTTAAATAAAGGGGTTTTTGCAGTTTTCTCATCCAAATATACTGACGTTTTGCTTCTCAGTGTGTAGGGTGTTACTGACTCTTCCTCGGGGCCACCTCTGCCTTTGAAATGTACCTAGTTCTGACCAAGGACCCTAGGAGTGAGTACCCATGCCTGGAGTCCTGTGTATCTTCCCCATACCACTATCTTACCTGTCCCTCAAGGAAGCCACTCAAGTTTAAGCTGTCATCTATTTCATAAGGCATATTGACTCATTCAGCAGTTTGGCCACTAGGATCTCAGGGCAGACACAGTGTTACAGGTAAATGGGGAAGGCTTTGCTGCCCATCCATCCTTGCTGTGGCAATCCTCTGCTGTGATGTCTTCTTAATTTTTGATATGTTTATCCCAAAAGCTGATAATAAACAGTTCCTGGTTGTGGGTAAAGAGAACGGTGACAACTGTAATAGGGAAGTGAGGGAAGAAAGGTCAGCCCCATCAAGGAACCATGAAGGAGTGGCAGCTGTAGCATTAGTCCTTTCTTTCATAACTCAAGAGAGACTTTCCATAAAACACTGGCACCAGTTCACCAGCCCCAGTATGAGCTCAACCTCTACACTTCTACATTATTTATTCTTTTTCCCTCCAGAGCTCTGTTGCTTTGTAATACATAAGTGCCTGCAAAACACCTGTGCACTTGAACATGTCCATAAGTGCCATTTGCAGGGCTGCCTGCTGTCTGGATAAACTGTGCCTCTCAGAGTATCAAGAGAGTAGCACATCAGAACAGACAGGCATCTACAGCAGGAGGAAAGTACATGGAAATTACCCAGGCAACCAGAACGTTTAGAGACTGTGCCAGTTAGGAAAGGCAGTAGAGCAACTCCTGGTTTATTCTTCGTGTTTGGAGTGACTGGTCTGGTGCTGCAGGGCGTGTGCAGGCTTTTGCCTTATGCAGGGTGAAACCGTGCTTGTTTTATTCCTGGGAATAGCCCCAAGCTAAAGATAAGCGTATACTTTTCTCAGGTGAGTAGTTGTCCCTAAATCACACACAGGGAGACTATTAGGTGGCTAGTTTTACCTCTTCTTGTTTCTTACCAGTGTGCATAAATGAGACCTTGAGTCCTGTCTGCTCCCTCTCTCTCTGAGCTGGGTTTCTCTATCAAACCTCTTGAAGAAAGAGCTGAAATGAAAGAGCAAGAGAGTGCTTGGCACCCTGTTGGCCAGGAGAGTGGGGGGTGTGAATGAAAGAGAGGAGGGGACCTCCATACTGAGAGCACTCTGCATTTCAAGGCTTTTGAAAATTGTTCATA
Organism: Serilophus lunatus; assembly: GCA_013399895.1. NCBI lineage: Eukaryota > Metazoa > Chordata > Aves > Passeriformes > Eurylaimidae > Serilophus > Serilophus lunatus. The sequence goes on along the minus strand of VXBA01002143.1, from coordinate 1,605,555 downwards.
ACCCCGGAGCAACCAGGGGAATGGTCTCCCCCAGACAAACTTGGTTCATCTTCCAGGCAGTGCTTGTGCATCACAAGGGAGCAAGAAAGGAGAAAAAGTTGACCTGGGGGCTTTGCTGCTTTGTCTGTTCTTCTAATAGGCTGTATCTTAAAAGCACACGTTGAATGTTTGGTGTTCAGTGAGGAGCTAGCTTGGCCTACAGTCATATACCTTATAAGCACAGTATTCATTCATATGCATAGAGAGATAAAGATATTCAGCCATATGTTCTTCATATTGGCACTTTCTACAAAGGAAATATGGCACATATAGGAATATATCAATACTACAGCTGATTTACACCATTAGTTTCAAATTTCTATTTCAGCTTATGTAGAGAGAGAGTCCAAGAGACTGATCAACAGATAGGGAAAAAAAATCTAGAAAATCTTGCTTTGCAGTTCATCTGATAAAGGAAATATATAGTGTGTAAACCTTGTTTCTCATCAAGCTGGTTCACATTCGTGTAACAAGCTTTGATTCTCTTCCCTCACACTGTTATTTCCCCTGACATCACTTACCTCTGACGTAAACCAGTAAAAGAATGGTCGTGACAATGTTTTTCATCTGTAGCAAAAGAGATGTGTACCCTACCTATGCTAACAAGTCGGACCAACTGCAGAACATCTTTATAAATGTATTTATAGAGATAAAACTATCTCCAAACTCTCCATTCATTGCACTATTGTCAAACCTAATAAGCTAAGACAATTGAAATCTGCCAGCGTGGGAAAGCAGGGAGTCTCAATGCTGTCACAGTGACCTGCACATGGATGGTGCTGCATTCACTTGGACTGTGTTGCAGACCCTTTGCTTTGTGAATGATCCTCTTGACTGCAAACTGGCACCCTGAGCTCCTCAGTCTGCAGTCAAAAGAGGCTTCTGACGAGCTACCGTGGGACATCCGAGTCTCCAAGCAGGGAGTAACTGTGTAACTAAATACTTAAAAGCCAAACAACTCGAATCTGTTCACTGTCCTTGCCCAACACACCTCATCTAATATCTAATATAGTTGGATGGATGTGTTCTCTCCCAAAATCTTGGTCATGGGAAAAGATGTTACACAGGCTTTGGGTGAAGAGGCAGCTAAAGTTGGAAGGCTATGGGAAATAAGAGTGCTTCAGGGTGGGCCCCTATGGGTGTTTGCATTGGCTTGGCTCAGTGCCATGACCTTCAGGCTCAAGAGTTTGGATTCAGACTGGGCTCAGACCTGGATCAGCTTTTCCAGTAGTTCAGGAACTCACAAGCTTTGATGTCTCATATTAGATCACCTGCATTTACTCTAGCCCAAGCTTTCAAGAAAAAAGAGGTTCAGATAGGGGACATGGTGCTTGGTATTGCATTGCACTGCCAGACAAGAATATTCCATTATGTGGAATCACTGAAAACTTTAATAGTATCCCTAAAACTTTCCTCCCCTCCCAAAGCATTTTGCTGCTCCTAGCGTGTTAATGAGTAGCTACAGACTCCCGCAGCAGGACTTGCAGGATTGAGTGGTCTTGGCAGAGAATCTGCAAAGGGCATTGTGTTTAATAAAAGGACTAAATTTACAATGGCCTTCCCAATGTCTTGAAGTGAGATTTGGTCTTTGGATGTTAAGTGCTGGGCTGATGAACATGGAAAGCACAAACTGGCTCCCTGCATCCCTCTGGCAGCAAGCAGGCAGGCACTTTTCTCCTGCCCTGGGGCACTCGGGACAGATTACCTGTAGATTTCTATTGTCCTTACTAAGGAGGCATGATTTGCAGCGGTGCTGGGTGCTTGCAGGCGCCGCCCACTGCTGGGGCAGTCCTGGTGGTTCAGCACCGCTGAGAATCAGGCCAGGGAGACCAGGCAAGGGCAGGGGCAGGGGGAGCGGGGCAGGGGGGAAAGAGGAGCAGCGGTGCTTGCTGACGCTCAAACACAGGCTTTCCAATGGAGGGACCTGCCGCAGGGGTTGAGCTCTTAGGCCCAACGAGTCAAACTGCACAGAGTCACAGTTAGTCATCATCATCATCGTCGTCATCATCATCATCGTCATCATCATCGTCGTCGTCGTCATCGTCGTCGTCGTCATCATCGTCATCTTCATCATCGTCATCATCTTCGGTATTTATCTTCCCAGAAAGCACATCCTCTATCCAGTCTTCCAGCTCCTCAGCTGTGGGCAGGTCATCGTCATCACTGATATCCATCCAGACGCTGTCAGCCTGCAGGGACAGGTGATGGGGGATTAGCTACCCTCAGAGACACAGGGAAGAGACAGGATTCACTGCTATTGTGGGAGTAAGAATCGGACCACGGGTGGGATACAGGGGTGGTGGCAGCATTAACTCTCTGCCATGGGCAGGCTCAAGCACAGCATCTGTCTGCCCATCCATTGGGATTACCACTTCTCCCTGGAGTGCTGTTGCATTTGGCCAGAGGCGGTGGGACTGGATTTACATGGGGATGTGGTACTGTGTGCCCTGGGTGAGATGTGTGCCTGCTGCCTGTTCCTCTCCTGCCTCCACCCGTGAACAAGAGCATTGTCCACCTTATGCATTGTCCTCGCCCTGTCTGAAGAGTTCTGTAGACTTCCAAGAGATCTCGGAGACCTATGCCAGCTCCTCCTGCATTGCCTCAGTTCATAGGACATCACAGTTTCCCTCCTTCCATCCAGAGCCCTTCTGAGACCTCTTCCTTTGAGCCTTTTCACCCCTCTGTCATCATCCCTTCTTCCCAAGCCCTTTTACCAACACCTTTGCCTCAGTGCCTTGCTCTGGACTCTCCCTTGTGATAGTAATTCCTCCTCTTGGAAGACCCTTTCCTCAGATCATCTCAGCCATGCTACTACACCTGAAGAATGGTGAATAACACCAATGCCCTGGTGCTCCCTGTTCTTTCCCTCCAGCTGTCTGCATTACTCCCATAAACTGGAGGGGATAGAGGAATCCAGTAAGAAGATGATGACTAAATTATGGTTGTTATCCATGGACTGCAATCATAGCTTAGATGGCCTTTGAGACCTGGAAATCAAAGTTTTCCTCTCTGCTTTTCTATAGATTCCTTGGGTAAGTGCCTGGGGAAGCCCCTTCCCTTCACTCTCTCCCCTCCAAAAAACAGGATCAGCATCCTATTTTACAGAGGTGCTGTGAATTTATCTCGTTCAGTTTTTGCTGTTGCAGAAGCAAGTAATCTTCATATGTCAGAAGATATCTACCAGCCTTTGAAAATGCATCCAACTTCTTACCCTGCCTGTGGTACCTAATTTTCTTGGGTTTATGGCTTGCTAAAACTCCAGACCAATTTCTGCTCGAGGAAAGCTGTTTCCCTCCACAATATTTTCCTTCTAAACAACCAAAACTGTAATACAGCTCTTCCTTCATGCAAATGATCTTGTTCTTAACCTCAAGAATGTCTGTGTGGGAAAAAGTGACACTTTTAAATAATGACAACAAGATTCATTTCATCTAGAGAAGATGCTGCACAAATAAAGCAGCAATATTTTTCAGAGCATCATGGCACTAGTTCTGAGCCACCACAATGTGACAAACCAGTTGGGGCTGCTGGGAGCTCTGTTTGTATTGGCAGGTTTTTGGAGATGTGATGGTGTCACAGGGGTTATGTCCACTGAAGCCAACAGCAGTGTTTATTTTTACTCCATTGTGTAAGCCTCACTTTGTACCTGTGTAACTTGGCTGAGTGCAGTGATGTAACACTGAAATAATGAAATGAGCTCAATGTTTGTTTTAGTTATCACCCGCCAACCTAGAACTTTCTTAAATCTCTCTCTTGAGAAATAAAAAATGGACTTAAGAGGAATGAAATAAAACTGCAAATACTATAATCAACAGCCTGAAACATTTACTATATCAGAGCCAGATAATGCATGAGTTTTTACAGGTCTCTGAGTGACTGCTGGATAATAAGGCACATGTTCTTACTAATACTGCTTTCTATATGCTTCTCATGCCTCTGACAATCCCAATTCTATGAATTTCCATTGATTTCTGTTTAATGTAGCTTTGACATGACTTAAACATGACCAATTGCAGGTCATGGCAAAGAGGCAAAAAACTGGAAGACTTGAGCTCTATTTTTACCTTGTCCATTTCTCTCATGATCTTAAGTGACAGATGCTATCTTGGCCCTCTTTTGTCTCTCCTGTAACAATTCTGCTAATAAGCCTTAACTCACTGTGTCCTCACAGTCTGCTCTATTACAGGTAAAGAACTCACATCCAGCCAGATCTGCAACTACTCCATGACTCCAAGTCAGGCCCTCATCTCCATCAATGGGATGGACAATATCCAGGGGCTGTACTTCATGTCAGCACCCCTTTGCCTTGCCCATCCCGTCTCTCATGGTCTTGCAGCCTCTGCTTTAACCATAGGCATAATTGTCCAGTACACACTTGCTGTTGCTCTTCCTCTGAGGCAATACAGGAGAAAGGATGTGGAGGTTGGAAGCAAGGTCAGTGGTGGTGCAAGAACCAGCACCCAGCCCCAGACATTAGTCCCAGCTCTAAGTCCCCTTTTGCTCTCTTCTAATGAAACATCAGGTTCACATAAAACTGAAATTTCAAACATGAATTCAAGGACCAATTCTGTAATGGAAAGACTTTTGCTTCCAGAGACTCCTACATACTCACAGATGTTCATTTTAAAGAGGCTAAAACACCCAGCACTTAGCCATCAGAAATAAACTAAGGTAATACATAGTCAGGCTGGAGCATGCCACATTATGTGCTCTCTGATCATCTGGATTGTTATGGTCAGTAAAAGAAGAAAATAGTTTCTCCCTGTAGTCATGTCAAGGCCGTGAAGAATGCTACATTACACTCATCAACTGTACTGAGAGCTCTGCTGGTGAGGGTTGGATAGGTCCCTCTCTCACCTGCCTTAAAAGCTCAGTGTGTGGGCAACCTGACGTCAGTCCTGTGGATTTCTGGCTTGAAGGCAACCATAGTTAAAACAGTAGTTGCTAGAAAGTTGGCTTGATAGCATAACTGTGGGTACCACCACTACCACAGCTGTGCTAAAGCAGCACCTGCCTCTGCAGTTCTCCCTCTGCAGTGCTGCAGGGTGGCTGGGTCTCCTCTACCCACCCAAATCCTTCCAGTTCTACCCACATGGCAGTTGCTGAGGAGGAGAAGGGCTTGAATGAACTCCAACATACCCTCTTCACCAAAGTAGGATCCCTCCATTACCAGTTTATGCTGTATTTTTATTAAAGCTGTGTATTTATTTAGTTTTTTCAAGCTGTTCTGTTTCTCCCTGTCATCTGTTGGGGACCATCTTTCCCTCCTACACTCAATCTGTGCCTTTCTGCTTCTGCAGTAAAAACAACCTCCTTTTTCTACGATTCTCCTCCCAAAGCATGGCTTTCTTTTCCCCCTACACACTTTTCCTCCACAATGCCACAAAGGCTCGGTCAGAGCAGGGAATGGACTAAGGTACACGCTGTACTTTGGAGTGGAAATGTGAGAACCTGAAATCAAAACTGGACAAAGCCCCAAATCTCAGGCCACAGGGGCTGGTACTTTTCTCAGCAGATGTGTTTTGTGTGTGACTTAGCAGCAGAAACACACTCAGACCAAAGCCCTGAAACCAGACATCAGAGGTGTTATGAACCCCACTGCATGTGGGAATGGTGGCTCTTCACACTTTTTCACCAGGAAAAAAGCCTGGTCTACCTGCACTTAATAACAGAAATCCCACTGGTTCCAGTAGACCTCAGGTCCCATCCTTTCTAGCACCCTAATCTTGGGATCTGTGGATTTTCTGGGCGCATGCTACTCACATCTGTGACATTCACCACCCCAATCTGTGGTCTGAACAGGTCAATCTTGAAGGTCTTCTCCCAGTAAGTGATCAGCTGCAGGAGTGAGAAACAAAGCACAAATTAAAAGTGTTTGCAACACCCCATTGCAATAGTTGAGTGAGCTAGGCTGTGGTGTGAGGAATGTGCATCGGTGAGTGCATGGGAGAGAAGAGAGGTTGAACCCAAAATTGATCTGACACACCTGGCAAAGGAAAGTGCTGACTCTGGGGATGTTCCCAAGTCAACAACATAATGGGAGACAAAGGGAAACAAGAAGCTCTCAAGGGGATCGCCTGTGGTCCACTTTCCTGTCCTTCCCTTTCCCAGATTCCCTGGGGCAATTCCTGCACTTGTGTGTGAAAAGGCATCACCAACCCCCTGCCTCCCCCCGACCCCATCCATGAATTAAACCAAGTAAGGCAAGGAGCCTCTGCCACTCACCAGAGGGAAATCATCAGGGTCAATCCAGACAATGCTCAGGTCAGGATTATCAGTGTTGTCCCTGGCAACCTGCTTCAGGATTTCCAGGAACTCAAAACCATCTGAAATGATACAGGAACCTCTGCAATTTTTTCCTGCAAACACGCAGGCACTTTTTGCTTGTGGGGTTTCCAGCTTCCCTGGCTCCCTTATGCACACAGAAGTTGTTTATAGTTCTCATTAAAATGCTGTCTCACAGTGCTTTCTTTTGATAATAAGGCTTTTAATTTCAAGCATCCTCCCCTGGTATTGAAATTAGTTACACATGAATTAAGTCTCATAATCCTTCTGTGGAGTGGAACAATGTCACTATTTTCTTGTGATGAGGGAGGAAGTGAGCCCCCAAGAGGCCAAAGCTTTTCGACATGCTGATGGCTCTGAGAAGCTCTGATGCCACAACTTTTCAGGAGACGGTGGCCTCGAGTTTCCCACATGCCTATCACACAGCCAGACCTAAGCACTTTCCCAGAGCCACACAGCAAGATGGATACAGAGTTAGGGAGTGAGCGCTGATGCTGGGTTGGAGGGGATAACTTTTTTTTCCCCAGGCAGTCATCTATTCATATCCAAAATTTGAATCCTTACTAGCACACCTAATAGCATAAACATCCTGAAGCGTGCTGGTTCCTCATCCCTTCACCCAGGGTGCTCTTTTGAGGGATGCAGAGTCACACAAGGAAGAAAACTTCCTCCTACCTGGGTCGTCTTCTTCAGCAAAGGCTACAATGTGGATACCGTCCATGTCATCCTCCTGGAAAAAACAAAACCATTACTGATTGGACAGGGAGGGAGGACAGAGTCCAGACTGTTGCTGCAGCTGAGGAGCTGTGGGATGCCTTCAAACAAAGAGGATGATTGCAAAGGGAAGGTTGACTGGAGCCCCACCAAGACACCAGAAATGGAAGCTGAGATAAGGCTGAGTCATGAAGGTGATACAGTGGGTAATTTGGATAGTGTTGCTGAAACTCTCTCTCTAATATAGGAGTATATATGAGTAAAATGAGTATTATATGCATATAATAAATATATGAGTATAAAATGAGGTGGGCATGATGATGGCAAAGGTAAAGGAGCTTCTGACAGTGTGGGGCAAAAGTTTGTCTGCAGAGAAGTCAGGGGCTCTCTAGCATGGGAATATAGGCTTCATGCCTGAATCCACCTGTCTCATCAATTTGCAGCTCCCAGGGGATAGATTGCAGGGAAACAAATACCATGCTTGATCCCAAAACGTGCTTCTTTGGAGCCAGCAAAGATTTTCTCACTATGTAAGAGACAAGGTGGCTCATTTGGAACCTTTTTGGCAGGTGAAGGGGCTTTGCTTTAGGTGAGGGTCCCAATGGGCAGGAGAGGAATTGAATGAGGGACACATTTCAGGTCTCCAATGACTGGAGGATGGAAATGACAGTCTGCTAGACTGCTTTTCTCCATAAGACATGTGAGTAATGGGTAATGATATTGGCAAAGGCCAATGGATCTGTTGGCCAGTTCATCATCCGCCTGCTATGAATGTCATCTCTGAATTATCCCATGGATCGGTTTCGCCTTCCTCACCCACTGTCAGTCCCAGTTTCCATTTCAATTGGTTTTAATGCAAGAAAAAATTCCCATCTAAATGCTAATTTCTTTTGCCTTCTGAGCCCAGAGGTGACAAAGCCACCATCAAAAACTAAAAGGGAAAAAAAGCATGAAAGATTAAGTGGAAAACATTATCTTTAAAAACAATAGTGGATGTCGAGCCTTTGTGAATGTCTTCAGGGAATATGTTTTCACCAGGATATTCTAGGCAGATTTACTTGAGATTCAGACCACTTACAGCTGGTAAAATCTATACTGTTGCTTTTCTTCATATTTGCCATCAGCATTGTCACACAGCAAAATATAAAGTATGTATATGTATGCCATATATAATTGTACATATATAACTATATAGCATAGCTCTATTTTGACCTCCAAGGCAGCAAACAAAATGAGACTAACTCCAGTGAATGCACTGAGGATGTTGAACTTGCAGTAAGATCAGAATCCAGCCCATTGTCTTCTGTAGGTACAAATTTCCTGCTCGTAGAGGTGGCCAGCTCAGTATTCCCAGGCTGCTGGTAAAGCAAACGTCCCACCACTGTGAACTCACACTTTTCCTGAGGCTATTTTATAATATATTCAGTTTGAAAGAAAAACCCCTGTATGTGACATTTCTGTCTCACTGAAGCTCTGTTATAAACCTTGCAGGGGCTTCAATGGATCTTGGAAGCTATGTTCTATATAGAATCTGTATTTCAAAACAAAATGAAAAGCTATCAAGCCTCAGTGACTCCTGGTTTTCTTTTATTATCTCTTGCCTTGTTGTATTAGAGACTCCCAAGGTTTTTGTTGCTTTGGAATCCAGCAGAATTTCATGTTACACAGCAAAACAAGGAGACATCTGAATGCTGTTATAAACATGTCAAGCCTTTTAGAGGAAGGACTTCATCTTCCTTAGTGTCTGTAAAGCACCTGTTCAGATTTGTTTTTCAGCATTCATCTGGCACTTGAGGGTCCCTGACTAGCTTTTAACGTCATATTCATTCACAGTGAAGAGATAATTTGTTATACACAATTTTTCTTTCACTTTCACCCTTTCCCTCTTCCTCAATCCTGCAGACCAGGTGAGTCCTCTGTGTGTGATAGGGGCCAAGCTGCTGGTTAGTTCTTCATGGTTGCTGGTTTGCAGCTTTCTTACATCATAAGAAGTGCAATCAATGCACTACCTGCTTTGAAATCTGTATAATTAACTGTACTGCCTGTCCTCACTTGCATTTTGAATTGTATAACTGCTCTCATACTTCTAAAAAAATATGTACTGACAGGACGAGGGGGAATGGCTTTAAACTGAAAGAGGATAGATTTAGATTAAATGTTAGGAAACAATTATTTACTGTGAGGGTGATGAGACACTGGAACAGGTTGTCCAGAAAAGTTGTGGATGCCCCATCGCTGGAAGTGTTGAAGGCCAAAGTGGATGGGACGTTGAGCAATCCTGTTTAATGGAAGATGTATCTGCCACGACAGGAGTGTTGGAACTAGATAATCTTTAAGGTCCCTTCCAACCCAAACTAGTCTATGATTCTGTGAATTTCCATGAGACATCTGTACAATCTCCACAGGTCACCCAGGAAGCAGCCCACTGAAATCACACCACCACCAGCAGTATGTCCATTAGCTGAGATGGATCATCCTTAGGCATAATGCCCTCCATAGTTCTATCATAGTCCCTACAAAGATCCATCACCTTCCTGGCACCATGCCTAGCTTTCTCTTTCCCATCTATGGACCCAGCTCAGCTGTCCATGCTGTTGAGCAAAGCATTTGAGCACACAGTTTGAACTCAGGCACTGGTATCACAGCCAGGGCTTTCCCTTCTTCCCAGAAGAGGGAAAGTAGCTTTGCAAGGAAGGAAAAATAACGTTTTGCCTAGCCAGAGACTGAAGCTCTTGAGCAGTAGTTTATTCTTGGAAGCTGGCAGGGGACACAAGGCTTCCCACCTGCATATGCTTACCCATGTCTCAAACATGTCCTCTGGGCGCAGCTTCCTCAGGGTAGCCCTGAAAGGAAGACAGAAACACTCTTTGAGGACACATCCAGCACTGTCACCCATGACGCTGCCAGCATCATGGAAAAGGTCACCATGGCACGTTTCACCACTGGCTGGAGTGAGGACCATCAGCCACCACATTATGAATGCAAGCATGGGGGCACTATAGGTCAACTTATGCTTTTATTTATGATGATAAAACCCTGCCCCTGGCCCCACTAGAGTAATTGCAGCCACTATTTGTGCTTGGAAAGATAAAATGCCTCTCTGTGCTAGGATGTGCTGGTGAATTAGTACCACACATGACAGATTGTTCTGTCTGGGCTGAGAGCATGAGGTGACCCATTGACTTTTGTCTTTCAGTCCCTGGGACATTCCTAGTGGGCTTTCTCCCCCTTTTCTCCTGGTTTTACCCCAGCAGAATTTGAGCAGAGAAATCCTTCCAAGCTCTGCCAAAGCAATGGAGACAGAATAAACTCTATGAAGAAAATTTAGATTCTAACAACTGCTGACAAGAAAATTTAAACCATAAAACAAGTCAAAGCCAATTTATTTGAGAAGTAGGAACCAATTTTTTGAGTAGTTTTTTTTTTTGCATAAAGGACAAAAAAAACTAAGAGTAAATATTTTCAGACACGCGTGTAGCAGGAAGCCTATCAGAGGTCTGTCAGGCTGAGGGTTGACAGTAGTGTTAAAGGGGCACTGAAAGAACACACGGCCATAGCAGACATGCACAAGTCATCCTTTGCAGCTCAGCTCACTGTAGCATCAGCTGTTCAGGGAGCATCCCCCAGCAAAGCAGGTCTCCCTGGGTGACCTACCCCAGGACTTGTTGCAAAGAGTCTATAAGGTTTCAGAAGAGATTGGTAAAGGGAGTAACACTGTGTTGTCAGAACGAGATGGCATAAATGAAATGTGTAACCTGTCATTTCAGTTTGACTTGATATCTGAGCAGTGGCAACAAGGAGCTTTTTCAGAGGTTCCTAAAGGTCCTCAGGAGTCACATATCTGGAAGAGTGACTTCCTTATGGGCACAATGCTACCAGCAGAGTTAGAGTTAACAGACATTCGCAGGAATATGATGTGATAGCAGAAGAGATGCACGGCCTTTAGGAGTAAATTCATGGCTATGGAGTTCCCAGAGCAAGACAAAAAGTGGGTGAAGGTATGCTTGTGAATGTGGTGAGCAACCTTCAGAGAATCACTGAACACGATCCCTTACTAAAGGCTCTCAGGGAAACTGACCTGAAGTCAGATTAGAGGGGGGGATCCTTCTGTGCATTAATAACATTGAAGGGTGGAGATGAATATTCAGTTTTCGTGACAGAGGGAATTAACAAATTAAGATTCATAGCATATTCTTTGGCATGATCATATGCATAGCACATTCTTATATAGCATGAAAAAGATAACAAATAGGAATACGGCATCATTTGCTTATCATATCCAGCTTTTCGATGACCAGCAGAGGCCTGACTATGAAGTGATACAGAGGGATCTCCTAAGACTTGAGTGTCTGCCTGATAAAAAGACATACAGGAAGTAACACACTTGCAGAAAACTAACCCTGATTATACAGATGTAACAATGGTTTCTAAATTAGTTGTAATTAATTATTGCCTCTCAGGAAAGGGACCCAGGTGTCACTAATTGAGAAAGCATCATCTTCAAAGGAAAAAAAGGCAAAAAGAAGGTTACAAACAGTTGGGAAATGACAAAGGACTAGGGCATATCATAGTAATAGACAGCTACACTGTGCACCTCCACGGTGAATGTATGTGTAGTTCTGGTCATCCCACTACAGAAATTTACACGGATAACTGGAAAAGGCACATAGAAACCTGGCAGTGACAATTGAAGGTATGAAATGACCTCTATTTCGTGAAGGTTAAATAGATAAGAATTCTTTATCTTGTAAAAGAGGAGACTGAAGAGGGAGTTGGCATGGGGTCTAAAAAATTGAGAATGGTCAAAAAAACATGAATAGCTCAGAGCATATAATAACATCAAAGTCACAGGTACATGCCATTCACTTAAGAGTTGGACTTGTGGGTCCTTTTCAACTCAAATTATTCTGTAGTTCTCTCTCTACAAATTACCTAAAATATTAATCATTGTTCCTCTTAGTACAAGAGGTGTCCAGGGAAATTATCAGGTAGCAGGTATAGACTGAACAAATAGGAATGGTCTTTTGATGCAATGCATAGTTCAGCTGCTGAACTCATTATAATTGAGTACTTTCAGCATCAAAATAGAAATAAGGTAAAAAATGCTATAGAAATTGAAGACATAGCCATGAAGCTATACAATTTTTGACTCAGCAAGTCCTCTAGCTGTTAGTCCAAGCCCAGAGATTACACCAGGTGAATGCATGTTACGTACTTAGGCATACTTGTAGTTGGCTTTCAAGACACTTTCCCTAAGCTGTTCTCTGGGGGAAGTGCTTGGAGAAAGGAAATTCAGTGGGAAGGATCTTATCACACCCACATGTACTGATTGCTGTGTTATCGGATACGTCCTTGTGCTGGAAGGAATGAGGTAAGTGGGGTTTTGTTAACTAAGAGGTAGCAGAATTCAGCCCCCATGTCACTACACCAATTTCAGAGAAGTGAGGGTCCAATCCCAGCGTTTTGCATGTGAAACAGGCATAAATCCAGAGCCCCCTTGCTGCAAGTAGAGGAGCTACCATGTAATTTGGTTTTGTACATCTGAGCAAAATTTGGGCTGAGAACCTGGTGTCATGCTGCCTGGCCACCTCGCTCAGTTGGATACCCATCTGCTGTGCAGCCTTGGATGAGTCACCCCACTGTGCTAACACTGCCTTCCTGACCTGCTTGGGAAAAGATGATCTTTCCCACCACAGCCTGCAGGTGACTGGAGAAGCCTCGGCTGAGAGGCTGTGTGTGGGCTCCTTCTGGGCACCTGCTTCAGCACCTGTCTTGAGGCTGTGACGAAAGCTCAGCAAATCCCAGTTTCTGGAGCAAGTGATGGTAATGCCTGCCTGAGCATGGTAGCAGGGAGCTGTTTTTGAAAGGGCTCTTTATGGCATGCTGAAGAGCCTGGATATTGCTGACCAGTGGTAGCTTTCTCCATTGATGTGACGGGGCTCCTTCATGGGATGGACAGGTGGCAGTGGGGCTTTGTGCCTCAGAAGAGTGTTAGTCCATGCCTACGAAGTGAGAAAGTCTGCTGTGTGAGGGGGAGGAAGCCAGTGGTCCTTATACCTTCCTGCAGAGAGTATCCTGCCAAGTTGTCTGCAGGGAACCAGCATGTGACAGCTGCTATAGTTGCTTCACTTTAGCCTGTAGACCTGATACTCTCCATGTCTGACTTCCAGCCTGTGGCTTTAGATCCTTTACTGTTGGCAAGGCAGGAAGAAGAAGTTCTGCTCTGGGAGGTTCAGCATTAGCTGCTGGTTCTTCCCCTGCCATGGCAGCACCTTGGCAGATTCAGGATTTCAGGCATCCAATTTTATGAGACTCCTTTTAATTCTCTTCTGAGCCTTAGCACTTGGAAAATACATGACCCACCACACTGATCGTACCAAGCCCCACACAGCATCTCGAACTACCTAAGATTTGAGGGCATGCCACTGCAATTCTGTGCTGGTGGAGAGCTTGCCTTATTAGGCTAGCATTTAGTTGACTGGGTTTAATGAGACTCTTGAAGCTGCTGCTGGAAAGGAAGAGCTTCGGAAAAAAAAGATGAGAAGGACTGAGGTCAAGAAGTCCAGGAGATCAGCAAAGTGAATTGTCAGTATATGGGAGATAGAGGAGCCCTTCACATTTCAGAGAAAGCAGAGATCTGTTTCCAAGTCTGGTGAGTATTGGATTCCAGATATGATCTCCTGTCTCTAAGCCCTCTGCGGGTGAACACAAACCTCCAGCTGAGCCTGACTTGAAACCCCCCTCTATATCGATGGCCCAGCTTTCCTCAGACTCTTGTCTGGTCCCTTGGATGTCTGCAGGGAAATGCAATTGCAAGAGTAGCAAGTAGCCTTTGTCATTATCCTGTGTGGTGTTTTTAAGGGTGTAAAAATACAGCACCTCATCAGTAGTTGTGCTTGTATGTTTAACTCTGTGCTTTTACCCAGTGACTTCCAGAATATTGGTTGCTGAGTCCTTGAACAGCTGTGCAATAAACGTGATTGCAAAAACCATGGAGCATCCACAGCTCCTGCTGAGTTGATCAAACACTGTAGGCGCTCAGTGCCATTGCCACATGGGGCTCAACACAGACATAACAGCTGTGGCTTTATCTCTGTGCTCATTGTCAGCAGGAGTCTTAGTCTATGTCAGTTCCTTTGAGCTCAGTGTAAGCTCAAAGCCTGCCCCCAGATATATCTAGCATCAGTAGAAGATACAGCCATTAGCGAAGCTGGTTTTGGGAAGGAGAGGACTGGACTGAATTTGAATTTGACTCAAGAGGCCTTGGAGAAGATCTTCCTCTGTACGGATCTAAATTAAGAGCCTGGACAAGTAGGGCAACGTTTCCACTCTCCACTACTTTCAAGCTTCCCTGCTTTTGGAAGGAGGATTAACTAGGGAGGAGAAGGAGGCTACGTTGTTACAACTCCATTATACTGAGCTCTGATTGCTGCACTGATGCTTGTACCTCTGGGAGTAGGATAAAAATCAGCCATAATCTCAAACCTGGGTCTGCAGATAATGAAAAAAGTGGTCATCATCCTAATTTTCTTCTGAGAGGGATGCCCTAGAGAGGCAAGGTTGTGATGACAGACACCTTTACCCACTTCCCTTGTCCAGGAGCATTGTGTACCCTACATACCTTCTGTGCTCTGTCACAAACTCAACCAGCTCCTCTTCTGTGTAAGGCTTATCAGGGATGTGAACAGGCTCATCCATAAATGGTTCGTAGAAGTCCACCTCGTTCATCTTCAGGCCTAGCTTCTTGGCAACCTGTTGCAGTGCAAAGAGTCAGAGGTGAGGGATACTCTTTGCCTACGCAGAGTCTCTCCCAGTGTTAGCTGAGCTCAAGGTGCTTGCTCTCTCTCAGAGCATGCACTTCTAGGTGTGGCCTGCAAAACAGATTGGATCTTTCCTTGGTTAAAAACCACTGATGCTCTCTCCACTACTAATGTCAAGCACTGGAGCAGAGCAAAGCCAGAATTAAGGTCCCACAGACCTAGTGGAGCTGGTTTCCAAACCAATGGCCTTTTATCTTGTGACAGGGCCAAATCTCAACGCAGACAGCAATACCACAAAATACAGGAACACTGAAAATGAGAAGCTGGAGCCAGATAAAACATCTGGGAAAATCCTGAGCTCTCATAAAGTAGGTGATGGCATCTGTGAGCTCCAGTGTAGGTCCATGGGTGCTTACCCCTTTGTCAAAGGTGGCAAAGAACTTGATGTATGGCTGGAAATGTTCGGCAGCTTCTTCAAACGCCTTGAAATCTGGAAGAAGAAAACGGGAATGAAGAAGGTATTTTGCAGACAGCTGGCCACATTTTGATCAGCACAGAAGGCATCAAGGAAGAACAAATATAAATTATTACAAACTCCATCAGAAGATGGCCCTATGTTTCTTACACCCTTCCAGGGTTTACAAAGAATATGCTGTGCAGCTCCACAGTGCTGAGGAAAACTCTAAACTGAGGCTGAAATCAGCAACACTGTGAAGCAGGCTCAGGAAATACATCCTGGGAAATACATGGAGTTGCTCCAGCATTAATGATTGCTGCCATTCCCTAAACAGTCACCAAGCATAATTAGGCATGCTTCTCCTGCTGCAGGGGGAGGGGGCAGGAATGAGGTATGTTATTACTGTTACTCCTACCAGGTCCTCATGCTGGGTTCAGGATGCTCTCAGCCTGGCATGAGATCTTTACAACAGGCATTTCCCATCTTTTTTCTAAATACTTATAACTGACCAGCATCAGGGTCATAGCTGTGCCCAAGATGCCCTGCAGCTGATTCTGAGAAAGCTGAAGGCACAGGTGGATGAACTGTTGGGCTGCAGCAGACCTGGTGACATGTTGCTTGTTCAGATCAGGTCTTTTTGCTAAAGGCAAGCCTTGCAAGTGTGGGGTGCACACAGCCAGCATTGCCTGGATAACAAGGGGAGCACTTGGGGCTGGCAGAGGAGACTGAAAAGATTGATAGGGAGAGTCTCCGGTGACAGTTTCTCTAGATTTGTAAAAACTGTTTTTGCCCAGCGTTGTCCCTGTGTTGCACAACCCTCAAGGCATGGGACTAGCCTCTTCCCAGTCTTTGGGATCAGTGAGGAGAAATAGGTCAGTGTCTCTGCCAGGCTGCCCCAAAGGGCCCTGCTTACCTCTGCTGCAGGTTTGCCAAGGCAGCATTTAATATGTCCCTCTTTCCTTTCTCTTCCCTCTTTCTCTTTACTCTATCTTCAGTCTTTTATGCTCACTGCTCATATGAAAAGGTGCTTTATTCCTTTGATTCCTTACCCAGTGTGACTGTAACCTCAGCCAATTTTGGGTGAAGTAAACTTATTGTACTTCCAGAGCCTCTGGACTATTGCCCTCTTATTTTGCTTGCAGACACCTTGCAGATGGGTCACTGCTGTTGGTGTAGGAATGGGCTCATGCATAACACCAGCAGAAACTTGCCTACAACATCACCTTATCCTCCACCAATTTTCACACTGTCACAATCTGCCATATACCACAACGCCCTCAGTGTTCATGCAGAAAAACCCATGCCTGGCTCCCAGAGCCCCCAGCCAGGCTCTAAGCCCAATAGGAACATACTCGACTTACGTTCAGAGTCTTCTCCTTTGAAGTAGCCGATGAGTTTGATTTCATCATCGATCTGGTCAAAGGCCTGAAGCTCCAGCTTGCTGTTTATGATCTCCACGGGGTCTTCAAGCAACTGCCATGAAAAATGCATGTGATAAAGCAGTGATTTGCAGTATCAACCTACGCCTGGCAGGGTGTGCCACAAGCAACCTAAGTGAGGAGAAAGGGGTGACCCAATTTTTCTGCTGTTGGAAACCCTAATTAGTGCTCTATGCCTTAATATGAGGAACCAAGAGATGCAGGTCACCTTCAAAAGGAGATATTTGTAGGTTCACTGCATACGTGGAAGCATTGAGGGACGCTGATAGAGGACTGGGTAACCCAAATGGATTCTGAGTGACCTGCTGTGGTAGGAGATAAGGGGTAGCCATTGCAGCTGGCTTTAGGGAGGATGAGAAGAAGGAAGAGCAGTTGAAAGGCACTCATATGAGCACTGTAAGCTTCTCTAAATGATACATATACATCTATATATGTGTGTATTTTAGTGTCATTTGCTGGAAGAATTCATTACAAAGAACTTGCTTTTGAAAAATACTAAAAGCGGCACACTAGAGGGTGACCAAACAGAGATTTAGAGCAGTGGAAAGTCTGGGTGTGAATTTTTCTGGCTGATCCTCGTATGCAAAACAGTTTAAGCCCATGCTTTGGCCCCACACACATTGCAGTGTTGATGAAGAAGTTGGAAGACTTGTCTGGCACTTGATTGAAACTTTGTTTCTGTTCTCTTAACTAGTCGCTGTTGGTGAAAAGAAAAGCCTAATTGTTTTGACCACTAATACTGTTATAAATCAGGTGTTTTTTTCAGTAGATGAAAAAAACAGCAGGCAGGCCACTGTACAGCCGACAGAGGAGGAGAGAATCTCTGGGTTTCTTTTTCCTCTCAGATCAGGCTGCTGAGGCACTACAGATGTGTTTGGTTTTATTTGACTGCTTTTCCAGGTATTTTCCCTCTCAAGCATAAGATGCATGAACAGAAATCCTTGGTCTCTTCCTTTTTTCACAGAGCAGGATTTTTCAGCATCACACCACATGGCACAGCAGGCAAAACCCCATGAAGCACCTTTACACCACACTCCCTGAGAGCAAGGTGTGAGATTCTGCCTTTGCTACGCCCACGGGAATCAGGGATCTCAGCTGTGGGATCATGACAAAGCCCTGCCCTGTCTGATGCACCGAGCCACAGACATTGTCATAGGAGAGCTTAGGTCCTAGGGAGCTGTTTCTCTTGCCTGGCCATGCTTCTCCTTACCAGCAGTCCTGCAGCACAGGTGACCATGTAGGCAACCTGCCACCCTGGGAAATAAACCCTGCCAGCTCAACTGCTTGCCTTACCTCCCTTATCTGAATTACGGCATGGCTGCTCATAAAGGGAGCCTTGTTTCAAAGGAAAGCCAAGGCACTACAAAATGGTTTCATTACAAAGCAAAGACCACGGTTTGGGGCTGTTACCTCTCCTAAGAATGATGTTAACAAAGAGAAGTGAAACACATTGATTCGGCACCTCTCTTGCATTTAGGCTCAAAGGTGAGTACATCTTTCCAGTGCACAAAATGACTCAAGAGGACTTAGTTCCAGGGCCTTGACCTTCTCTCACTCATGGCAGTGCAATTTGGGAAGTTGACTGAAGAGACATTATGTTGTATATGTCTAGAAATAGGAAAATAGTTTGCAGCACAAGGCTTTTTCAATGCAATGAGCTCTTTTTAGTTGCTCTATAAGAATCCTACTTCTTTGATATTCTTTTTTTGAGAATAAGTCTTCTTTAAAAAAAAGAGTGAAAAACTTTGCAAATGACAAACTGTTTGCAGACCAGCTTGCTAACTGAGGTGGGTGACCAGCACTCAGTTATGAGGGATTATTGCCTACTTCCATTCAAATAATCCATAAACAAGAAAGAGGGAATAATGTCTCTAAAATATAAGTGGTTGGTGACATATAAAGGTACCAGCTTTCCTGGGAACTCATGGTCAGACAAGTATTGGGAAAGGTGGCAAATGCCATTTCTTCCATTAAGTAGAAAACAGTAGAATTTCAAACAAAGATACACACATGTTTTTTAGAAAACTGACTATTTGCAAGGTCTTCTCTGAGAGATTTTATCTAGCTCTGAGTTTATCTGTGCTTACATCTAAGAGGAATTCCACCAAGACGTCTGTGGCCAGTTCTCCATCAAATTCGGTCAACCGCTCATCCTTAAAGACATAGAGACTTCCCTCTTCAATCAAACCTGAAAGAAGGAGGTAAGAACCATAATGTGGTTAACAAGTCACTAAAAGCATTTTTACTGCAGAGTATCTTGCTTGTTTTTCCCACAATGCTGTCTAGGAAAATGCAATTGCCAGTTCAGTGTGTTAGTCTATTTAGAAACAACCTCAGCAATCTCCTGACTGATGTTTCATGGCACAAAAAAGAGACATGCCAGAACTGGTGCTAACTTCTTCCCAAATGTTGAACTTTTCATTCAGGTCACAGTTTGGCCTCATCTGGAAAAATTCTGTACCAGAAACTTGTTCTATCTCAGCTATCTATCTTGTAGTAAATACAGGTTTCTAACTGACAGCTAAAATTCTAACAACATGTCACTATATGGCAAATGGATTTTGATGTGGGTTGTGCTTACTGTCCGGAAAAGGCTGGACTATATGAACCTCAACAATGACCTGAAAGTCTTTAAACTGTCTGAGGCTTAACTGGCCTTGGCAGAAGGGTTAGAAACCAATGGTAGAAATGCCACAGACATCAGGGGGGTCACACGTGAGTGAAATATCACTGAACCGAGGACTGACTTCCACGGCACCTTGTTGGAGGCTCCAAAATCAGTAGCACTGGCCTTCTATAATGCAGGATGGCAGGGTACAACACACCAAGGTGGTTGATAATTTGTTCCTTCTTGGAGGGGCAGAAGTCCTTGTCTTAAGCTCCCTCTAGCACACATAGCCTCTAATGTAGGGAAAAAAATTCTGGTCTGGTATGCTTAAACATCCTCTGACTTTAATCCTAGTGATATATTTGTGTGTTGTATTTATTTGCCATAATATTTCCATATTGCTTTGTGGGTTAAAATATGAAAGGAATGTCAGCCCCTTGAAGACAGCTGTATCCAAGGGTGAGCAATGCAGCAGCCTTCCACCTTTACAGCAGGTGGAAGCTCTTTTACTCTGGAGAGCAAGCGAGAACATTTGGCACCTGGCTGCCAAACAATTGCAAGGCTGATGTGGTGGGCAAGTGCCACAATCATCATTCCCATCCTGGTAACAAGGATTTGGCTGCCCTCTATGAGGCTGTTGGACATCATCTCCCACACTCTCTCCAAGCTACTCCCGAGATACGTGACTTAGGACTCACCTAGTTTTTTGGCAAGTTTTGCGTCCTTCTTGGAGTCCACCATCCCAAAACCAATGCTTTTAGGTTCCAGGACCTGAGCTGCCAGCTGTAGGAAAAACCAGAGGGCCCATCATTAGCAGCATTAACACAACCAGGTAGATAAAGGGCATCATGCCCTGCTAGCATAGCATGACAGACACAAGTGACCTATATTCTGCTTTTAAAAAGCTCCAATGGGTGGGAGGTGTCACATGCTGCCTCTCTGCTGAGATAACCCGGAGGTCACAAGGGTTGGATTTCTTCCCATTGTGTTGGAGCCGGGCATTTGCTGGCACTACCATGTGGTGTTCACTGCTGTTTGAGACTGGCATTGGGAGAGGGCTCCTGACTGAACCAGATACAGCAAAGCAGTGGGCATGGCTGGAAGAAAGACCTGCGCCACTGACACAAAGCAAGAGCTGTTTCCTCCACGGTGCCTTGGTGGTCTCCTCCAGGGGAGTGCAACTTGTGGGCACCACGGACATTTTAACTCTGGAAGTGCATGTTGCCTGGCAGCAAGCGGATGCAAACTGGATGGGATTCAGGACACTGTAGCATCATGTTTCCTTCATGCATGCAACAGAGTGGTCAAAACAGGCTCCCTTTTCTATGAAATGCTTGAAATCCTCTCTTCTGTTCAGATTTCAACAACCCCCTTTCTAATAAGGAAATACATCTAATCCCAGCCATGCTCCTGTTCACCTCCTCGCAGCTTCACAAAACCACTGCCCCATGTTCCCACCATTTTAAATGAAAGGGCCTCTTGAAGATATCGAATTCCTGCCTGTTTTGTGAAAATAGATATGTGAGGAAAGGAGAGACGCTCTGCAAAGGCTCCATGGTAGGGCTGGCCCCGGGTGAGACCCTGTGAATTCCAGATAGGGTCCTAGAGATGTAGTGACCCTGAAAAATGGGTCCACTTACGCACGAGATGGCTGACAGCCCCACGACAAGCATGCTAGAGACCCTACAAGGCGGTAATGATGCTCTGAGACCACTAAGCAGCTGTTCAAGCCTTCCCCTCCTCCCTCTCTCTTTCTGCTCCGTGAATGCTTCTGACACTGATGATTTTCTTGTGTTACTTCTCACAACCCTGCCGGATGGTGGGGGATGATGGAGATGAGGGGTCAGGGACCTCTGGGACAGGAATATCCCTGTTGGGGCACAGCTGCCAGTGCTTCATGGCAGGAGGCTGGAGGAGGGCAGAAGAAAAGCCATGGCCAAGGAGATGGCAGGCTGATTTATGAGGAAGCCTCCCCCTGCCCAACCCATTTTGGCATCCTCCCCCAGACTCAAAGCCAGTTTGAATGTCACCCAGCAGCGCTGCCACAGTGGCTGTGCAGCCCCTTGGCTTCCTTGCTATAAATAGCTTCTGCCTGTGCCTGGCCACTTCAAGACTGAGCAGCAATTAAAGGTAATGGGGAGCAAAAGTGGTGGGGCAGCCACCTTGCCTGTGCAATAGGGTGTCATGGGGCTGGCCAGGTCCCTGTGCAGTCAGCCTGTCCTTGAAATTCTGGAGGATGGCGGCAGGCACTCTGACAATAAGGGCTCAGGGACCTTGCCTGAGCAAAGAGGAGTGATGGAGAATGTGGTTGTATTCTCTCTTCCACCAAATGCACACGCACAGGCCTGTCCCAAAGCCCTCCAGGAGGAAATAATCTCCACCAACCACCACAGCATCTCTGCAGCCTTGATCCTCTTGTGTCTACCTGCCTTGTTGTTCTTAGGAGGAAATGCCACCATGTGAGGCAAAAGGCCTGCTTGTGCTACGCAGGAAACAGGCATCTCAGTGCTCTTTGCCATCACTTGTTTCATTGCTCTTTGCCATCACTTTAAAACAAAGGTAAGTCTGCACATTCAAGGCTTGCACTTGCAGTGGACACTGACTGAATGGGGCAGAGCACTGGTTCATGTTTGCACATCCATTGATAAAGCATCTGAGCACTGGTCTGACAGATCTGACACCCCGTCTCCTGACTCAGTCCACAGCTGTACACCTCAGAGCACCTGAGAGCAGCTGGTACCCAATGTTACAGTGAGAGATGGACACCTCTTGCGAGCTCTCCAGACATCTGCAAGCAAGCAAGCAGTGGTGAGTGCTGTTTTCTGTTCCCCATTATGGGGATCTGTCTTTACTTGACAAAAAGATGGAGTCTGTAGTATCATCAGCTTTCTGGGACATTGTCAGCATGTCCCTGCTTTTTGGCAGTTATGTACATCAGCAAGAGTTCTTCAGAGCCAACACTTGAAGTTCTGGCTGCTCTGTGACCTAAGGAAAACATAGAGAGCCCAAGGGAAGAAGACTTGTTCAGTCATGTTCAGTCATGTCCAGTCCATACTTGAGCTAACTATTTACAGTTATGTCAGCCATGTGCCAGACAAAGTCAAGGCAGTTTAAGTCCAATAGTTCTCGACTCCTGCTCCCAGGAGATGATTAGGGTTTCTCGTGGGTGTTTGGAGACAGTCAAAAATGTACAGAAAAGCTGCAAAACCTGCTACAGACATGTGGTTGGATGTGAGCAGGGATGATTGTAAGAGAGGAGTCATGGATCGAAAGTCATGTATGTTAGCATGCAGTTCACAAAAAGTAGCTCTTCAGAGGGGTGTGGGTGTAGCCAGGTAGCTGTGAGCATGAGGGCCTGCTGGGAAAGAGTAAATGCATCAAGAAAACACAGGTGATGTGAGGAAGGGCTCTTGGTGTGAGACTGTGGCAGTGCTCAGTAGTAAAAAACAGTAAAAAATGGTCACAGTTATGCTGGAGGTGTGCCTGTGGGAGCGTCAGGACTGTGTGACTGTGTGTAGCCAGTCTGTCTCTTGGAGGTCTATGTATCGTGGGTATGAATGTTTGGAGATGTTCCCCTGAAGAGACACATCCCGAGAGAAGATGTGCAACACTCCCTGTGAGGGGATGTTTGCCTAAAGGGACAGAGCTGGGAGCCAAGCAGGAAGCCTGCCTCCTCTGCTGGGACCTTCATGCTAAAGAGAGAATGAGGAGAACAGTGCAGCCTGTCCTCATCCTCAGAGTAGGGTCTCACAACAGGGAACTCTGTGTAACATGAGACTCTGGGTAGCTCTTTCTGTGGCAGTGCCTTGAGGCAGGAGAATTTTGCACTATATCAGCACCTACATTGGTCCTGGCCTCGCTTTCCCTGCTTTCCCCTGCAGCAGGTGAGTCTGACTAGTGCACAGGTGAAGATATATTCCCACACCTATACTTGAACCCCACAAGGCAGCAAAATATGGAGTATGCCAGTGGCACAGCAGTTTGGCTAGTTGCCCCCTACTCATTACAGTATCAAGCATTTATATATCCCCTTACAGTATTTTCTGATTCCATAATGCTTGTGGGATTTGAATGCAGATAGTGTTTCTCATCTTCGCGATCCTCTTGGCTCAGGACCTTGGGACAGAG
The DNA here is from genome assembly GCA_013399895.1 of Serilophus lunatus. Lineage (NCBI taxonomy): Eukaryota > Metazoa > Chordata > Aves > Passeriformes > Eurylaimidae > Serilophus > Serilophus lunatus. The sequence goes on along the minus strand of VXBA01002143.1, from coordinate 1,582,125 downwards.
GCAGCTGTAATCTAAGAACACAGCCCCTCCTCCTCCCACTCCTCCTCCTCCTGCTTTTAAATTCATATCTCTTGAAGTGTTGGCCGGCCAAAGCCCTTGCCTTTGTGTCAGCCTCTATAGGGAGTAATTTAGCTTCAACAGCTGCCTTGGGAGATGGAGGATAGAAACTGCCCTGGAAGAACTGGACCTTAACTGATCGTGCAATCCCTGAGGTAGAACAGGAGCTCTGGGCAGGCAGAGTTGGCTGAGAGCAAAGAGGCCAGGAGCTTGTAAGCTCATGTCTCATGCATGTTTTGCAGCCTTCCCCTCATGTGCATGAAGCCTTTGCAATGCATACTTTATAACCACAGGATGACAAGCTGTGTCCTGTGCAGCCTTGGAAAAGGGGGTCTGTGTTTGGGAGCACTTCTACTTTCTCTCACAACACTCAAGTAACAGGGATTCTTGAATTTGGATAAAGCATGAGGGAATGCATGGCTCTCTAGAATGTGTGAGAGCTGCCAGCCCAAAGCGAAGCTCAAGTACCACCAAGTAAGCAAGAACCACCTCATCTTTTATGGTGTCATCAGTAACAGGCACTCCAAATAATGAGTATGGAAAGACACAACTCCATGCCCATTATCTTAGCTTCATACCCATATGCCTATCTGAAACTAGGTGTGATGCTGGGAACCTTTTGTGAGATTTAATAAGTCCCATAGGGTCATTCTGAAATCCTAGGTTATACAGCAGCAGAAATGTCACTGTCTGCCCTACCACATACCTATTCCAGCTGGAGACAGCACTGTGGCAAACCTTGCATTTGGTGTCAGTTTTGCTGCTAAATGGCAGAAAAATCCAGGAGAGGGTTACAAATGGAGGTGGGAGAGGTGGCTGTCTCAGCACAGTCAGTTTCCATTGTGAAGTGACATCATGGCATTCTGGCCTGGGTTTTCTTCCTACTTCTCTAGCACCTGCCTGGAGCTCCCACAGACAGTAAGTCATCTTCCACAGTTGCTCAGTCTGGGAGGCAGGGGACTGGAGGCTCTTGGGTGTCTGTGAGAGCCATGGTGAGTAAACTTCTCTTAAGCATGGGGAGCTTTCTGTTTCCCTATCTAGCAGTGGAGGAAGAACAAAATTTGAGCAATGTAAGGAGAAGAGCAGCAGGAGGTGACAAGGAAACGTCCTGCAAACAATCTACACTTCTCTGCTACTCTTTTTAAAGCTGTGGTCGATGTTGATGATCAGAATATGGTTGATGAAATGATGATGATTTTATAGCCCAAAATGTTAGGTTTTTATTTTCAGAAACAGTAGGAGGAGGTGGCGAGTGTCTAGGGTATTTCTACAGAAGTTTTGAATCTTTATGCAGGACTCATACCTTTACACTGTAGTTGGCTTCTCTGTTGTTTGAGGCAATGAGCAGTTTCTTGGAGAACTAAAGGGGTTATTTCTCCTTCCTAATGCTGTGCTATCTCCTCTAGCACTGCCTTGTATACCACACTGGTAATGTTTCAGGGACTTCCATAATTCAGGATGGTAAATCAGAAGTCCTGAAGCACTGTGGTGATCAAAGAGCAGGGCCAGAAGCCTGCTGAGCAGCTGCCACTAGAGAAGCCACTCTGCTGTCAGTGGGGACTGAAGGATAATGTGTTGGTCTCACCTTCCCACACTTTTCTGCCACCTGAGCTGCCTGGAGAAGCTGAACCTCCCCTCCTAGGGATCACTGCTCCTTGGACTAAAAGGCAAGTCTCCATATATGGAATACCCAAAGGTCACTCTCTCAGGGGTTGCTTTCACAGGTAATGCTCCAAAAACGCTGTCTTGGAGCTTTAGTTGCTGCACAGCCACTCAGCACAGTCAGACATACGACGTGCTCTTTGGCTGTCTCCCTAAAGGTTTCACATAGTTAGGGCTGTATTTTTATCTGCTCCTGGCATCCCTAATTTTAGCGAGCTTGTAAGCCAAAGCACAGCCTCCCCAGCTGTGAGCTAACCGAGGCTGATGCTCGTGCCACGGAGCACCCATGGGTGCAGGAGCCACCTGCCACTGGACCCAGCCAGTCCTCACTGGCTCTGCATCACAGACGTTTTGCCAACTCTGCTGCGCAAGGACAGGCGAGACGTGCGTGCATGTGTGCATGTATGTACTGCCCCAGGCTGTGGAGCTCGGGATTGGGCCGGGGGCAAGCCCCGCTGAGCTCCCCTTTGACAAAAGGGAGACTGAAGGTGCAATTTGGGGGCCGTCCTTGACAAAAGTGTGGCCCTCACTGCCTTGTCTTTCGCGCCTCAGAAAGGCTGCTTTGAAACTGACGGCTGGATGTTACGAAGCCCATGCAGGGCACAAGCTGGTTCCTTTCAGTAGGTGCTGGAGGAGGGAAGCATGCTTGGTATTCAGCCCGTTCACCAACGCAGATCACTGTCCATGTCATTCTTACGCCTCCAGCTCCCAGGAACAAACCGTATTTCTCCAGTTTCTGACCAAGTGGGTGTAAGGCAGCACCTCTGAAATCTTGGAGAGCTCAGGATGCTGCAGGCAAGAGTCAGGAGCTCCTGTCCTGCATCTGCAGGAAGGATTAGTGAGGCAGGGCTCTTGGGGAGTAGAGTGTTCCTTGAGACAAAAAAAGACCTTTTACTCAAGGAGTGAGCAGAGAAAAATAAGAACTCAGGAAAGCTTTAAATATACACAGCCCTCTTTGCACAGGGTTTGAGGTGTCAGAGGTCTGCTAGCTGACGGTGGTCTGTCTCCTGCCAGGGCCGAACAGGGTTCCCAGAAAAAGGACATATCATGTACGGCAGCTGGCCTTCACCGGAGCTGTGTCAGAGAGCACGCAGGAATGAGCACCATCAGCACTACTCAGGAGGGAGCACTGACCCTCCTGGGGGGCTGGGGAAGGGAGAAGCAACTGCCTGGGAATTGAGTTCTTCATCATTGCTGTTTGCTCTATTTCCTCGAGCAAGTTTTTTTTCTCATGTATGTAGGTAAATCCCAATGTGCAAAGGAAAAAGAAAAAAAAAAAAGAACTTGGACTTTTCTAGGCCTTTCCTAGGCTGTGGATTTCTTGCCTGGGTGTCCGTTATTTAGGGACAGAGGCTGCAAAGGGACATCTTTGGTCATCAAACCCATAATAGTGTCATTCAATCTCTGCAACAAAGCAGTCAATGTCCATTTAAAACTTGTAGGACTGTTCTCCCCTTGATGCCTTCCTCCTCTGGTGATTAGGGACTTTGTTGTTCCAGACTTGTTTTATTCATAGCACATTTGTCCTTAGGCTTTGAGCTTAAATAGCTCTTCTCTCTCCTGGGTGTTTAGAGAATTAACGTATCCCCTTTCCATTCTCCCCACAAATGACACTCAGGCATGAAGGAAGGGAGATCACAGGCTTTGATTAGTTTGGTTTTAGATGAAGGGCACTGGCCGACCAAGATCTGGAGTAAGGTCAGTGTGGGCGAGCATAGCATGGCCGACCATACCCAGTCTGCCTCACAGAGGAGCAGCTGCCCCAGTCTGCAGTCAGGCTCTTGAGAAATGTCAAGATCCGGGGAAGAGGACATGAAATGATAACTACAAACACTGCACATATCCACTGAGAAGATGAGTGTGAGCTCAAGCTAGCTCTTTTTGGGCCCCCTGCCTCAGGACAGGCAAAGGAAGAAATTCACCATTGTGAGAGTGGTGAGATACAGGAACAGGTTGCTCAGAGAAGTTGTAGATGCCCCACGCCCAAGTGCCCAAGGCTATGCTGGAGGGGGGCTTTGAGCAACCTGATGTGATGAACCATCCTTAAGGGGAAGGGACACCTGGTCTAGTGGAAGGTGCCTCCCCCCATGGCAGCAGGGTTGGAACTAGATGATCTCTAAGGTCCCTTCAAATACAAACGATTCTGTGTTTTCTATGAAAGACACTTCACTGTACAAGAGTGACACTCTGCCCGCTAGGAACCAACCTAGCAGGAAAGCACTGAGAACCCTTGCTGGTATTTCTTGGGAAAGCTGCCTAGCATGTCGGGATGGCCAAGACCAAAGAGGATGGACTTTACAACATTCTTCCTCAACTGCATTTCTGAAGGGAGGAGTGACTCAGAAGGAGTCTCCTTGCAGCTCAAGGTCTAGCATGCAAATGGCCTCAAATTGCACCAGTGGAAGTTTAGATTGGATATTAGGAAAATAATAATATTAGGAAAAATTTCTTCACTGAAAGGGTGGTCAAGCCATGGGACAGACTGCTCTGGGAAGTGGCGGAGTCACCATCCCTGGAAGTATTAAAAGACATGGCCCTCAGAGATATGGCTTAGCGGTGGGCTTGGCAGTGCTGGGTTTATGATTGGACTCAGTGATCTTAGAGGTGATTCTATGGCACCTACAGAGGCTGTCAGCAAGAGCTGGACAGGGATAAGAGCTCATTTCTTCAAGGCCATGAAAGCCTGCAAAGATTAGGCAGGCTTTGCCTTGCACTCTGTGAGCAAAGCAAACCCAGGCTTGCAGGGGTCTGCCATGTCTCCAGGGGACATTTATATTCTTTAGATCCTGAGATTACAGCTGGTCTCTGCTGTAAGATCTGATGTCACTACAATCCTCTCTCCAATCATAATTTAGCAGATGAGAAAGGTGACTTTCAAAGCATAGTTATGGCATTGAAAGTGGGGTCTTATGCTAGATGCTGCTCATGCAGCCGGTCTAAACTCACTTTTGTGAACTGACAGAAGGACTTCAAAGAAAAAAGCATGGCAATAATAAGTAACGCAACCTTGGAAATTATTTCTGCCACAGTTATACAGAAAGATCAAGTAACACAGTTGTCCCTGGATGTTGATGTATCCATCTGTGAAACAAGCTCTCTGCAACTTGTTTTTGTGACTGGCAGTAAGTGCAATTCTCCTGACTGTTACTGGCTGTTGATGAGTTGAGACCTACTTACATGGCCTCAAATGGCAAAGTAATCATTGCACACTTTTTATCTTTTCTTTTCCTTCCTTTCTTATTTTTTGCATTAACTTACCTGTAGCAAAAGCCACTTGTTTAGTAGCCACATCCATCTTCTCTTACCTCTAATCAGACTGGTTTTGGCTAGGGCAGTTCTCCATGAACTTCCAGTCCAAGGGTACTGTTGCTTTGAATGGACCAAAATATCTGGGCTTGATGAGCCTCTCTTTTTTAAGGATATTACACATGTAAACAGATGGCAAGGGAAGAATGACAGAGGAGACAAGACTGAGCGAGTTTCGACAGAGGAGAGAGCTTCTCAAGTGCAAAAGGAAAGTCCCTAACACCACTGCACATTATTCTTGCTACATGATTCCTAGAGACAGGGACTGGCCTCTTGGAGGGCAAAACTCCCTATCTAGGAGATTCAGAGATGAGAAGAAGAAGGGAGAAGGTCTGAGAAGTGGTGATAAGATATAGGTTGAAATATGTTAGGGAAGATTTAGAGAAGAAAAGCAGAACATCTATTTTTCAGCTTCACTGCTTTGATTTTTTCCTCTCTTGGCCCTTCTTTCTTAAAGCTGAGACCCTTTAGGACAAGCAGCTTTTTCTCTTACTTGCCTGTTAAATAATTATTTTGATTGCTTGGCTATTTTGCCTTCTTCTTCAGTACACTCACCTCATGAACCATGTAGAGCTCTTGTAAATATCATCACAGAATAGGAATAGCTACTGTTAGCTCTGGGACTGCCTGGTTCGACCTCTGCATTGCCCTGTATGGAGGCTTTTCCCAGCTCAGGAGTCAGGTGCTTTCAAGTAGCCAGTGGTGCAGAATGGAGTTACAGGAGAAAGGCAAGCAAAGGACAAGAGCCCTTTAACCTGAGCTATGAAACAGCTTGTGCACATGATATCTCTACCCTGGGTTGTCTTGGAACAATCTTTTCCCAACCTTTTTCCACCCTAGCCAGTAAACAGCAGTCATGTCCAATCATTGCTTTGTGTATTATCCTGACAGATTAACACAAGAGCCTCTAGCTTTCCCACCTCGACCTGAGGGGCTGGCACTGCCATCCTTGGAGCTGTTGTCATGCACAAAGGACGTCAAAGAAGCTGCTTTTGCTCTCAGAGGGATTCAGTTGTCCCTGGATCCTGTCTTCTCCAGGTGGCACTCAGCAGTGTAGGTGGCAAGAGCTGTCAGGACTGCTTCATGACGGTCTTCATCTTGATTTGGTTTCAGTTTAAGAAGGGGCCCTGGGCTGCATGGGAATCTGGTGATGGTTGTAAGTACACCTGGGTGCAGGGAGCCAAAAACCCCGTGTGCTGTGCCAACTCCAATATCAGCTTGATGACGTCATCCCTTTTCTGGTGATAGTGGGTGTGCACTCTGAGCTTTTGACAGTGTCAGTCAGTCCTGCATGCTGGTCTTTTGTCTTGGGAAGGAAATTTTCCCCATCATATCACTTCTCAGTCTGTTCATAGTTACTGTTTGGTAAAGTCCTTCAATGAGTGCTTAACTTTACTTATGTGCTGTCAGGTTTTCAGTTTTATTTTCCAATTATATGAGAGCCTTGTGATTTTCTTCTCTCTCCCCCAGGTCTGTCTGTCAGCTTCTGCTCTTAATAATTTTTTTTAGTTATTGGCCCTTTTCAACCAAATTTTCCAGAGTCAGTGATCTCAAACATAATAAAGCTATTGTAAATTTTGTAAAGAGCAGACTTGGAAGGGAAGAGTTTGAATTGCCCTCAAAGAAGGAAATGTTGCCAAATGAGCTCAGCCCCCATAGAACACCAAGGGACACAATAAACAGAGAGCCTCATGTGTTCTTCACTCCTGGGAGAGGACCCAGTCAGAGCTTATTACTGACAAGCTATACATTTCAAGAAAATCAAGCTGGAGAAAACCAGGCTGGCTCTCTCCTTCTCTTTTCTTGATATTTAAGATAATTCTTAAGGTCTTTGATCTTTGGGGTTATGCATTTCTTTCCCACTTCATAAGGTGCAGGTGGGAACAGAAAGGGTGTTTCTGGGGTCTTCTGGACTTAACATTCATTAAGTCCATTCCCTCTCATGTGCCCATGTCCGTCAGGCAATATGATGTAACAACCCTTAACCACCCAGCTCAGACTTTTGCTTAGCTCCACACCTGCCTGTGTGTTGGATGGAGGCTCCCAATTTTTCCTAATGATGGAGACCAGTGCCATTGTATGGAAGGGAGACTAAGGACATGATGCTTTCTAGGCTGTGGGAGCAGCATATCTCATTGTGAAACAGCAGAGAAATTGCCAGTACAATAAGATGGAAAAGCATGAGGTGCTCCAGAAAGGAGGATTTTACCACAGGGAGAACTCTACATTAAGAACCTCCCAAGCCAGCTGCCAGGGAATATTTACCTCTTAGATACTTCATTTCAGGTGTAAAGGACCTTCAACACTCAAAGCCCTGAACCCTCTACTGAAATTAGATATGGAAAGCCTTCCTGAGTGAACTTTTCCCAGGTTTGGCTAGAAAGAGAGCCCTATCACTGCTCCTGTGCCTATAGAGCAGCTCGCTACTCTGAGTAGTTGCTCAAATTACAAGAGAGCTGGGTTTAGCTGCTGACTGGTTCCAGGGATACTGATCCCAGGCAGTTCATCTCAAAGGTGAACAGCTCCACATCTCGCTGAGAAGCCACTGCAACCATTTCTTTCCTTCTCTATGCTGGTGAACATGCAGTGATGTCCAACAGCTGGATGGGCTCTGGCAGAGAAAATTTAGAGTGACCCCCATGGCGTAGCACATTATGGTTTGAGGTGAGAGGCGAATGCTGTCACAAGAAGGAGCAGATTACAACCTGGCTCGCCCACTCCTTTGATGAGTGCTTCCATGATTGAGTTACTACAGAAATTGGGAAAACTAGCTCCATGCTGGCTGTGTTCTGTGCAGGATAGGACATATCCTGTCTTCTCTTTTAACTTCTGAGACCCTCTCCCCATCTGATTCTCTTGGGTGAAAGAGGCAAAGCAGTGCTCAGTCTGCAGATTGCTCTGTGGTTGGGCTGTCAGATTGCTACTGCTGCAGTTCCCAGTCCGGGGGAAGAACTATGAAACTGTGAGACATGCACTGCATCAGCATTGCAAGTGCTTGGGAAATTTTGAGGTCAAAGCCACAGGTGCCAGTTGATGTGTGGCACAGTTAGCTTGTAGCAGAGTACTAAGGGAATGAAGCACTACAATTGTATTAAGTCTGCTGCAGATCTGATCCTCAATCTCTTGCTCAAGGTCACGTAAGAAGTCCATGGCAAAGAGGCAATTGGAAACCAAATAAATCATCAGAGTCCTAAACTAATGTACTCACTGCTGAATCCAATCTGATAGTAGACAAAGGACTGTAGAATCATAGAAACATAGAATGGCTTGAGTTTGAAGGTATCTTAAAGAAAATCCAATTCCAGTCCCCCTGTCATTGACAGGGACACCTTCTACTAGACCAGGTTCCCAAGGACCCCATTCAACCTGGCCTTGAACATTTCCAGGGATGGGGCATGCTTCTGTCAGGTTTCTATAAATATGTTTCTAGTAACTGTTTGCCACCTATCCAGCACAAAATAGCTATCCTATTAAATAACAATGTGATTATACTACCAACAGCACTCATTTTGGCCGGAGTTCCAGCATAATTTTTGATTTTCTTTGCCAAATATTATTGATCACTCACCTGCATAAAGTAATTCTTGCCTTACAGGTGAGAAAAATCTTAGTTTTTGAGTCTTCCTTTCAGGCAGTTATCCGGCTTGCTGAGGAGGTCAGCAGAGATTGAACTTGACGCTGGACATTTTTTGGGCCCTAGCCCTCAGCAAGAATATCTTCTGTTTCAGATTTGCTATACCCCTAGGAGTGCAATGCATTTTCTCTCTAGATCTGATAAATAAAGCTTAAGTGATTCTTTTGCAATTCTCACTTTTTTCCAAATGTGTCTTATAACTAACAGGGAATATTGGCAAGCCCCTTGTAGGAAACAAGCATGCAACAATCCAGCCTTGCAGCTGTACGATTTCCTAGATTGCAGCTATACCACAAGAAAGAATGCTACCAATATAAACTGTAATTTTTACCAAGATTTATTTTACTGAGGATTAATGAATCATTCTTTCACCAAAGAATTAACAACACTCTTTTTCTAACATAGAAGTGAATGGTTGCATTAACAAGTGGCTAGAGGCTGACTCCAAGCAGACAGTTAATTTTCAGGGAAACAAAAAGGGATTTAATGTGGCACCAATGGGGAGCTTTTGAGATGGGGAGCTAAGACACCCGTTTGTTGCACAGCTAGATAAGGCTCTTTGGCGGATTTCTCCTAGCAGGATAAAAAATGGGACTGAATCCAGAACAAACTGGCTTATGCAGAATGAGACAGGATCAAAAAAATTCAAGCTGTGGTCTCAGGTTTATGCTGAGATTTGAGAAAATTCAGCTGAGCTGAGTTCATGTTGCTGAGCTTCGCAAGGTTACTCACTATTGCATGGGTTTCTGACACACAACCCAGAAAGACTATTTCCCAGCAAACAACTGAGAAGAGCACAAAAAAGGCTTTTTTCTGGGCTTTGCAGAATTCAGGCAGGGGCTAACTCAAATCTAAGCTAACAAACATAAACTTTTGCGTGCTCAACCTCCCCTACATGAGACCATTTCACTGTCCTGTTCTGTGGCTCCTCTCCATGGCTCTGACCAGAGCTGTGATATTGACCCCAACTGGGACATGAAGTGGCACTTACCTCCAGGACCATCTCTGTCATCTGGAACTGCTTCTGGGAGATCTTGTCAGAGCCCACAGGCTCATGGAAGAGCAGGCAGAGCATGTCATACTTCTTCAGAGCCTGCTTGTAATTCTTCTCGTTCAGGTCGATCACTCGGTCTTTCCCATCGTAAGTGGGGAAGTTCAGTCCCTCTTCTGCCTTGCAGCAGAAAAGCAGGTAAAAACCTGCCAGGATCCAGCAAGTCACCTTCATAGGGGCGTCCTTGTAGTGCAGCAAAGGCTGGGTAAATGTCCCTCTCTTTTTTAATTTGGGAGGAGGGGGAGAACAAAGACTCCAGGTGAAGTTTGAAATGAGTTTCTCTTTCTGCTGCCTTCCTAGTGATCAGCCCAAACACTGCAAGGCTGGTAGGGAGCAGCAAACTTTGCTGTCCTGGACTCACAACAAAGAGAGAGACAGACAGGAGAAGCTGTCAGGCCAAGCCCTGGATACCTTACATAGCTGTGTCCAGCTCCCGTGTCATTAGGAACTCCATTTTTAGGAAGCAGTTGTTTCAGGCTAAAAATAAACCCTGCAATGAATAAAAAGGACAGATATGACACCATTGAGGGACTTGCTGGCACCCTGCATCATCTGAGAGACAGGGAATAAGCAAGAAGGAGGGAGTGGAAGATGTCAGTCCTGGGAATATGCAGGCAGGGTTTGCAAAAGCACAGGCTTCACTTGTACAGGTAACCAACGCACACACTTGTCCTACTAGCGCTTGACAGAAATAGAAGGTATTTGCTACAATTTATAATAAGGGTATCTCTCTTTTCATCCCTGGGGCATCACAGTGATTAAGCTTTTGATAACAGATCTCGGGTTAAACAGTTTCAGAGTCGCTCAGACTAGAGGGAAAGTCCTGTTTCCTCAGCAGCAAAGCAGGTGAGCACTCCTGGGACTCCATCCTTCTCCTCCTCCACGAGGCATCATCGGGAAGTTCTAGCTGACATTCAAGATGTTTTCTGAAGCACATTATCTGCTTGCAGGGCAGCAGGAGAATTGCTGGCCCTTGGACCTGAAATCCCAAAGCAGAGAGAAACTTATATTGCAATCTCCCATGCCCACAGCAGTCATCAAACCCCATACATTGCTGGCAAGTGGTTGAAGGGTGGAAGGCCTTTGCCCAGGCCAGTGTCCAGGGCAGGAGGCAGGGCTCTCCTCCAGATGATCATCAAATGTCACCATCACCACTAGCCTTCCTTTCTGGGACCTGCCTGTAGGACCAGAGTGGATTTCTCATACAAGTCCCTGTTGCATTTCTGTTGCAAGCTGTCCTGCATGTTCCTCCCTCTTCATCTCCCAGGAATGGCGCTCGGTTCACCCTTCCCTAGAAGCTCAGCACCAGCTCTGCTTTGCTGTATCACCTGCAAAATGTTGCTGGGGGAGAGCAGTTCTGTGGCACAGTCTCTCAGCTCTTCTCCTCCTCTGACCAGAGTGTCACCTCTGCCCCATGACTGGCAGCAACAGGCAGGTGGAGGCAGGCCAGCTGGCCACAAGCCAGCAGCGGGGCTGGCATGGATCCACTCACTGGAGAAGGCATGCTGAGGGGCTGGCAGAGAAAAGCTTGACAGGAGACATGGCTCCCTCCCCCTGCCAAAGTGATGTGCAGACAAGTGCCCTTATCAGGCTTCCTCCTTGCACGCTGCTCCATCACAGCCTTACTCCATCCTCACTGGGAAAGGGACAACACCCCTTCTTGGTGCAACTGTTCCCATTTAATTGTATGTCTGAGATTATTTCAATATTTGGGGCAAAAGGTAGGCATTACTTAGCTATTCCAGAATCAGAACCGTTTATGTTGTGAAAGACCACTAAAATTATTGAGTTCAATCATTAACCCAGCACTGCCAAGTCCACCACTAAACCATGTCCCTAAGCATCACATCTATACATCTTTTAAATACTTCCAGGGATGGGGACTAAAACATTTCCCTGAGCAGATTACACCCATCTCCTGGGTGATTTAGGAGCACACATCCCTCTCAGCTTTCAATTCCAACTTGAACAGTCCACAAAATACTGAATGAAACTCTGTGAGCAACAGTTTCCAAATCTGTCTCATTTCCAATGCCTCCTCATGCCTTTTCAGAAGTTCAACATTTGCTGGCAACTTAAAGTACTAATGACAAAACCTGAGGAATCAGGGTAAAAGCCAAAGCAAGACAGCCTTCAAAACAACCTCCTACAGAGGCACCCTTCAGGGGCAGTAATTTTTAGACAGAGATGTGACAAACGTGGATAAATCTGGTTGCTTTCAGTGGGAGACACACGATTTATGTCACAGTGGGTGGCAGTAGCTGGCTAGGCTTTTGCTGAATGTATAGGGTGTAAAACACAGAACTGAGCTCCTGGGATGGTTAGGCATACATTATGCTGGTTGGTTGCCCTTGAAAGACCCTATGGATTTGGGGTGCAGGAGCAGGCTTCTGCTGGCATCTCAATATGTTTTAAAGCAGGCACACTCCAGACAGGGCTGTAAAAATGAAACTTTCATAACTACTTCAAAAATTCACTTATGAAGCTCCTGACCTTCTTTATTCTTGTAGATCTTGAGCAATTGTTCCACTTTCACACTGCTCAAGCTATTTTAGAGGTGCTTTCTCTATAGTCTGAATAACTTATTAATTTGTCTAAAAATAGATACAATCCAATTTTCATTTACGTTTTTTTTTTTCTGGAGAAACAAAATGTTTTCTATTCACAAAAGTTGTTGTCTCGTTAACCCCAGATGCTTCTAGTTCATTGCTTGTGGCATGAGTAGCAAAAATTTGTGATTGTTAGGCTTCACCTCTGTATCAAAGGGAATTCCTCCAGCAGACTGACACCAGGTGTGGTGCTGTCACATCACATCCCTTTGTGTCTCCACTCAGAACTTCAGCAGGACTGCCAGGGCTAAATCTAGCGGACATTTTTGGTGGTCTGCCAGGTCTATCTGCATCTACATGAAATTCAAGACACCTTGTTCACCAAGACAGAAGTGAGGATGAATTCCTCAAAATCTGAACAACTGCCTCAATCACTTGAAATTCTTAATTGCAATAAACTTTAGTCAAAGCAAATGTTCCTTTTGCAGCCCTGGCAATACAGATATGAAATCCTGGATTCATGTGTTTGGGGATGTTCAGAACAGCAGTCAAATACTTGAGCCTGAACAGAGCTGCTTTGTTTTTTTTCCCCTGAGGAAGAGCAGGGCTGGGACTGAGGCTTCCACAACCTGACAAAGGCCCTAAGTATTCTGTCTTTCTCTTCATCATCTCTCTGGGTGTTGACAGCAGCACACTGCAAATGTGCTCATCTCAGCTCCAGAAGCAAATCTTGGAAATTCAAAGCTTGTCTATCCACTCTCAGATAACATTTTAAATTCGGAGTTTTTGGGCAGGCTTGCAGTCAAGAAAAGTCCAGTGTGCAGACCACATGCCTTTGGGGAACCTGAGTTTTATTGAAGGCCTGTTTCTACAGGACACTGACATAAGGTTTCTCTGTTTGTCAGATCCTCTCCCATAAGACAGGAGCAACAGCAGTTCCCTATTGGAGGAAAGGATGAGGGGAACAAAGATATTTCATTTATTTCTCTGTAAATCTTGGATTTTTCACTCACCAGTTCACTATAAATATTGTGCTATCTTTCTGCATAGTTCAGTGTCTTCCTGATCCCATTTAGCTTCCCATGACTGAAACACATCTGTTTCTGTGAGCAGTGTCATACAAGGGAATGATATGGCCCATATGTGTCCTGGGACACTTGTCTTTCAACTCATTTCTTGGCAAAGCTGACATCTGTTAGTTTCTGATATAAGTTGACTGCAAGGCTCAACCTGCCAATTCTGGCTACTTAACCACTGACTCCTTCATCCATTCTGTTACTGCATCTCTTACTCCTGCCTTGAGAAACTAGTACAATGCTTTTCCCTGGCTAACCATTCCAGAGACGTTTCCCTGAAAGCTTTCTGAGAAATGAGATGGTAGATCTCAGTGCCTGTCCACCTGGACAGGTGCCCATGTTGTTCAAACAACCTTCAGAATTGGCGCTGAAACTTCAGGCAAAGAAAGAGATATTTAAGAGGAAAAGCTTGCTGTTGATCTATCCACTATTCTAGGCTCTTTGGGCTCATTCATAGAGCAAAATCCTGTCTGCAGGGATTTAGGTCACAAAACCATCCCTGACATTCATTCAAGTAGGATTTTACTTTGTTTCTATAAATTTTGTGAGGATAGGTAGCCAACAACAGTGCTGAGAACAGTACAACTTCAGTTCTTCAAATCAGATTTCCAGAAAGGCAGGGTGATACGTAGGATAAATAAAAAATTCCTTACTTGTATTATAAATTAAGGACATACACTTGCTGCTGCTCTCTCCTGGATGCTGCAGTTGCGCTCTCACCTTCACTGTCCTTTGTATGTCAAACAGTAAAAGAGGTCCCCAGCCACCGCTGATCCAAATGCTTCGGTGAGCCTTTTTTCCAGGGCTTCAGGATTTAAGGTTCTGGTTTAGCTAATCTCTTTTTCAAGCTTCTAAGACCTTGTATGTTTTGCAAGATATGAGTATTCAGAAAATATGCCTTTTGCCACCAGCTAGTCAAGCAAGGTCACAGCTGGTAGTGACTTGCAGCACGCTGCTGTCATGAGGGTGGAAGCCTCAGAGACACACTGAACCTTTCTAAAAAGACCAGGGGGATTGCCATCGTCCTGAGAAAAGCTATGCAGTGTGAGAAAACCTAGTTCTTTCTCCCTTTCCTTCAGATCTGAAAGGTATTTTACATTGCCTATATTCCAATGCAGTCACACCAGTGATGGCAAGTACGAGGCAGAGAAACTGTATCATTGATATTCCCTCCCTTTTTTCCTGTTGCAAACTGCCAGACATCTTTGCAGCACTTGACAACACTTTGTATATTTTGGTTGAGATGTCCTGAGACCTGCCGTGTAATAAGAAGATACTATAAACCTTTCTGTTGTATAACATACAGACATTAGTTTTGATCAAGAAAATCGAGCACAGCACAGACAAACACTTCTTTAAAATCTTTTTTAGACATTGTGTCCTCCAGAGTAAAGGTGCTCTGTGCCACCTTATGGGGATCACTGCACCTCTGTCTCTGGGAGTTGGTCAAAAAGTACTTTAAAAGATTGAAACCAAGACTGTCCCAGAAGAATTTGGATAGTTACCTCCTAATGAGCTAATAATACCTACAGAGCAAGAAAGGATTTAACTGTGGCCAAATGGAACTGGATCCATCGACATGTATGGGAATAGGTGGGAAGGAGAAAGAAACTGAAGATGAAAAACATTAGAAGAAATTCTGGAAGGAGACAAGGCTGCTGCTTCATGCAGAGTTCTGACAAGGGGCATGTGAGGGCAACCTGTTGTGGTGGTTGGGGACCCATCAGGTGGACTGTAGAGGGTGTCAGGTAGTTTGCAGCAGGATACAGAGACAGTGACCAGCCTATCCTTCCCAGCTGGGGTGGGAACACTGCCAACCTGTGGGAGCAGGGTACTACTTATCCAGATGCAACACCCTCTGGAAAGGGAGGAGGGGCTCCCTGGGGGGCATCCCAGTGGGATGGGAGAATTTTCTGCATGTGGCAGCCACAGGCTGGTTAGTAAAATCTCTGTTTTGCTGGTAATCACGATGACTTTGGGTCCTCCAGCTGTGATCCAGAACTATTCCAATCACACTGTACAAAGCAGCATATGCAGAGACCTGGCCATGTTGCTGCCTGCAGTGGGCTCCTGCTCACTTCTTTTGCCAGACCTGGGAACAAGAAGGGGTCTAATGTGCATCTGGCAATAGGGTCTTCAAAAAACTTTTTTTGATGTATGAGCTCCTAAAATCATGATGGTGTCAGTGCAGATCCCTGCATTGCAATTTTAAGCTGACTGATGAAAGGGTTTTTGGTGGTTTAGTTCATTCCCCTTTCTTCCTTCTCCCCAGCTCCCCCTCTAGATACCTCTAATGCACCTTACTTCAGAAAAACTCCAGAAAACAACCAACATATCATTGCCACCCCACTCTGTTTTATGTCACCTTCCTCTGCTGAGATGCCACAACTGATGAGTTAAATCAGTTGCCCCTGAGACAGGGACATAATCTCCCCTCTGAGGTAAAGATGCTTCAGGAAGTTCAGGTGGTGGCTGGGGATAGGAGATGGATGTTCAAGTTTTCCACAATCCCAGGCTTCCCACAGGGCTTTGGAAAAAGCTTTCTGTTTCTGAATTCTCCATCTGAACCGTGCTAGCAAGGTCCAGGGATGATATGATGCTGCAAGATGTTTAGACACCAGGCTGATAGGGATTAGTGCTTTAAGCAGGCAGGAAGCCTAGGCCAGGTCTGGGATCCTGAAGGTTTTGGCATGCTGGAGAGCTGGAGAAGGGGTTGCAACTGCAGCTGACCATGTTTTCAGGAGAGGTGGTTCAGAGACATGAGGAACTGGGCATGAGGAACTCCTGTGAGACATGCTGAGATCTCCGTGAAAGCCCAGTTATCCACAGCCAAGCCCCGAGCGGGTGCAAAGTGTGTCCTAAAGATGGTCCCTGAAGAGCAGGGGTGTGATTGGTGAAGACTGAGCAATTATTATAATATCATAATAATACAGTTATTACTAGGAAAGTAAAAGAAATCTTACTATCAATAAAGTAAAAGAAATAAAGTACATGATCTGACACCATTATGTTCCCTTCTGGAAAACCTTAAGGCACATACAGTCTGGCCATTTCCATCAGCCCCTTTTCTTGGAGGGAGCCTTTTTCTTGGAGGAGATGAGATTGCTGGACTGCTGCCAGCTCTGGCCATGATCAGTATGTCCAAGTAAATGTCTGTGTCTCTGCCAGCACGCACCCATGCACGCACCAACCACCAGCGCTGCTTCCACCCACCCCTCTGGGGCCAGGGTCTAAAAGAAGGATCCTGCAGCAGGCAGGATTGGGGTGGACAGGTCTGGGGTGACACATGCACCTCGGGTTTCTCCAAGCCATGAGAGCATCAGCGTATTTAATAACATCTTGATGATTGGAGGGGTGTTTAATTTAGTGGCGTGGCGCCTGCTGCTGCTGACGGAGCTGTTCCCAGCGGATTTACACCTGTTGCACTGGAGTGGCAGCTCAACTCTCCTTTGCTCCTGGCACCCTGTGGTCTCCTTCAAAACCTTCCCCCTCGCCCGCCTGGACCACGATGTCTGTTGGGGTGCAGCTGGCAAGTTGGGAAGCACTGGGGTGAGCTCATTGTGCCACTAGGAACCTCATTCCTTTTGGATGACGAGCCAGATAAGCTTAGTGCACTCCTTAATTAAAGGAGACAGAGAGGATTTGCTGCTCTTGAATTTCTACTCCATTTTTACCTCCTTCTCTAACTGGATATTGTACAGTCTGGGACAGTTATGGGTCTCTCTAAAAAGTTTGTTGCCACCTGTCAGGCACTTGCATTTCTGAGGTGAATAGCTTTCCAGACAGTATTGATGTCTTACAGGCAGTCCTTTATGCATACTCTGGACATGCTTTACTTTATTTTTATTGCCAGGCTAATTTTTATTTCAAATTCTTAGATGTGAATAAGCCATACTGGGAGCAAACTCACCATGGATATTGGCATCCTTGTATCTGGGTTGCAGTTACACAGTGTCCCCAAGAATTCAGAAGTAATGAATCAGGTATCCACTTCCCCTGGATTATCAAGCCAGCCTAGAAGTTTGAAGATCTGAGAAGTGTCTTGCTTGTGATATCTTTCTCTGGCATAGCAGCTTCAGGGTGCCTGTACTCAAGCTTTTACCTTCAGTCACAAAAGAAAGAAAAGAAACTATATCTGAAAAGTCAAAAAAGAGCCTCTATTAAAATGCCTGTTTGAAAATGGAAGCTGAAATATTTGATAATAGCATGAAACCTGCCATGAAGAGCCAGAGAAGAATTTAAAAATCACAAACCATATGATGATACAGTGGAAGTTAGCAAAGAGATGGAGACTCTGCCTCATCTTATTCATGGATGGCTGAAAACTGCTGTTGAAAATGACAGTGGGAAGAAGCATGTTGTAGAAACACACAGTTTGGGTTGCAAGAGACCTTAATGATCATCTAGTTCCAAGCCTCCCAGCATGGACAGGGACACCCTCCACTAGACAAGGGTGATCAAAGTCCCACCCAGCCTGATCTTGAACACTTCCAGGAATGAGGCATCCACAACTTCTCTGGGCAACCTGTCTCTGTGCCTCATCACTCTCATAGTAAAGAACTTCTTTCTAATATCTAATTTAAACCTACTGTCTTTCAGTTTCAAGCCATTATCCTTTGTCCCATCACCTTGTGAAAAATCTCTGACTTACTGAAAAAATGCCTCTGCCTTAGTGAAAATTAGCCACTACCCATAATTTGTGTGGTGAGCAGATTTTGGGCAGAGGAAACATTTTGAAGATCCTTTTGAGTCTTTTTTCCCCTCTCCTTAGAAATGGCCATGCACACTTGGCTTGTCTTTATGAAGAGTCTTCTCATCCTGGGACAGAGCACTGGCCAGGAAGCACAGACTGAGGATGCATCTGGATAGGCTGAATGCTCAGAGAAGCCCTGCTACAAGAAAGAGACCTCAGCAGCAGCCTCTTGCACCAGCTCTGTCCTGGGATAGGAAAAAAAAA
>VXBA01002143.1:1494877-1563799 GCA_013399895.1 Serilophus lunatus | reverse complement strand
AAAAAAAAAAAAAAAGCCCAACACACTCTAAAACATGCAGCCAACAATTTCCTGGAGGAAAAAACAGTAGCTGTGTCTCTCCAAGCCTGGGGTCAGCTGGCTTTTATTTCTAACCTGAGGCTTCTAGCTAAGCACCACCTGGCAGCACCCCTGAGCTGCAGCCTGGGTCATGTCTTCCATAAAGGGCTGATGGGTTCACTCATATTTATAATCTTGCCCCTGCCATGGTGTGCCAGCTTGCAGAGGTCAGTTCTCCCCTGAGAGCAGGGAGTCATTCCATGGGATGTGCTCCTGTTTCCATCCTTGCCTGCTAATGGGCTTCCCACCTCCTGGCAAGTAGGACCTGGGGGTGACTGGGTGGAGGGCATGGCAGAAAGGTCTGAGGGTAAAAGGAATGAGCAAAGAGGGTGCACAGTATATACAATGTCTGGTTTCTAGTGTAAACTCTAGGAGGTAGGTGTGTGGCTTTCTCTAGTGCTACAGGGAAAGTGTGAACCACTACCTTCCTGTGGGAGACAGGCTGTCCACAGGCAGGTGAAGAGGTTTCTTCTTCAGGTGCATTTTATTTGGCACTATGGATAAGGAGGATCTCAAAAACCAGGGCATGGCTCCAGCTTGACCCTTCCTCTCTGAGTTCATCAAAGATGACTTTGGACTGACTTGTACAGCTGCCAGCTGTACAACACCATGCACTCCAAAAGGAGTTGTACCCAAGAGAAGATTAGACCACCAGATGCCAGCCTGTGGCCAACTTTCAGATATTCCTCATGGCTTGGCAGCGAGAGCAAACTATGACATTCCTCTCAACAGGTCCCTTACTGAGTGCACTGTCCTAATGAAAGCTGAGGATCCCTGAGTGCGGGGTATTTTGGTGGGCACGAGACACAAGCCACCTTGGAGGATGTGACAGGTTTTAGGTCAGAAGTCAGGCTATATGCTGATGGGGTTCTTGGTTCCCCTCTATCTCAGAGCACGTGCGTGGTGTCAGGAACCAGCACTGCCAGCTCGGCTCTTCCTCCTCTGGAGCCGCGCGTCAGAGCCCTGTGTAGCATCCTCATGCTGACGGCTGCAACTAAGCTCCTACAAAGCTCCCTGGATTAGCAGGTGTAGATATACAGGGCAGGGATGCAGTAATTTGAGCTGGAGTAGTTAGTGCAGTCAGGCAAATGTCATATGTAAAAAGAGGATCTAAAATGATCTAGCACAGCAGTTTGTGCTCGGTTCTTACTGGACAGTAGCAGGAAACTAAAGTAGCTTTATTTTAGTAAACATAACTGATCCCTGTTCTTCCTTGGTCAATGTATTTGTCTTGACTTTTCCTTCCACTTTCATTTTTTGTGTGTTTTTTTTTTTAATTTTCAATCTAGTATGGAGGGAGAGATTCACAGGAGGATTACAGAATTTTCCTTATGCTCTCTCAGATGTTTTGACAAAGATACAAATGCCTGCCTTGTATATTTTCTGGACTACTTATTTTCTGGACTATTTATATTATTTATATTACTATTTTGCCTGCACATTTATGAACGCGATGCCTTTTAAAGAACAATTTCAGGCTGCAATCATTTCAGAATCATTATTTCATTTGCAAGTAGCAGAGTTTTGGTGTTTAAACAGGCAGTTACATATTTAAGGCTAGTCTTAAATATAGAAGATGTGAAACCTGAATTCTTTTGCTTGTTCCTAGAGTATACTCTGATTATCGTTTGTCCAGATTAGACCCACAGAGCAGAGATTTAGACAGCTAAATGAATCATTCCCGATGCCTTTAATACTTTTCCAATCTGATGAAGATCCCAAATACTTAATACTTCAAGCAAGTCTTTTCGACTTCCATATGTTGTGATCATACAGAGAACTGCGTGCATGAACAGCATCATGTATCCTGACAGTGTAGACCCAAATAACAGCACATGCTGAAGAGGAGAAGACTACCCAACAATCATGTCAGGCAGACTTTCAATTACACTAATTGAAGTGCTAATCGAAAAACATCAAGCTACAACTCTCCAGTGACAGAGAGCACAGATCCTGCAACATAAAGGACTTTAAAAGTGTGTTTTAATTTGACAGAACTGTTTTGATAAAAAAGTGAAACATTTCTTTTGACATGTTTAAGTGTGATATTTTCATTTTCTTCCAAAATTCCCTTTCTATACCTAACCTGTGTCTCAGATGAGAGCTGGGAGACCACTGCTTGAGTATCAGGTCTGAACATGCACACACACAGACACACAGATTTACTGAAAGCACTGTGAAGGAAACCTGGGGAGCCTGGTGCTCAGGGAGAGGGTGCAGGAACAGCCAAACCAGTCCAGGGTTGTCCAGCCCTGAGAGACCTCACTTATTAAACTCTAGTGAACCAAACACTATGACCAGCTGCTGTCTTAAGATACCCAGCGACAGTATCTTGGAGTTTTTCCTGTAAATTACTCGACACAGGTAGGAAGTTTATTAGCATCAGTAAAATTAGGAAGCAGCACTCCATTCTTCTCCCTACTGATACTGACAGGCTGTGAGATGTTGACCTTCTCTGAAGTGTTAGTCTGTATAGACCTGAACCTGGCAAAAAACACTCAGGCCTGTGCCTAATTTTGCATCCCATTAGATCTGCCCTTGTGCTAGAAGTTAAGTATGTGGGTCACTGTTTTTCTATATCAGAGCCTAACTCCTGAAGGTCCTGTAAGATTTAGCTTGATAGAGCTTCTCAAATTAAAATGATGCAATTAATATAATGGGATTCTGCTCTTATTTCCGTTAGTAGCTGATCTGTGATTAGGAGGCTGGGCTGATCAGTAGTATACATCCAGCCATGAACAGTTTCTCACAAACTATCAGCTATAAACACGCTAGTAAATTTCTGATTAACAAAGTCTCTTCTGAGGTGCCTTTTTGTAGCTAATGAAGGCTGTCCCTCCTTGCAGACCCAGTGCCCATCTGCAGAGGTCTAAATTAGGCCCCAAACTCTGAAATTCAAAAGTGACTTAGCTTCAGCTAAGAGTTGTCAGAAGATTGAGAATGGCTGTTGCAGGATGACCAGGTCATCAGACAGAGCTGGTGGCTCTTGAGTCGCCTTGGTGGTGGGATATAGTCCCCCGTGTCACATGCATGTGTGTCCACCACAGCAAGAGACAGGAACTAATCTCTCCATCTCCTCTCACACAGGCAAAGGAGATAACCATGATGTAGAATCATTGAATCACAGAATGTTTTAGCTTGGAAGGAAAAATCATCTCATTCTAGAGTTCTGAGAAGTATCTTGTCTTGCTTGTGATATCTTTCTCTGACATTGCAGCTTCAGAGCACCTGTGCTCATGCTTTTACCTTCAGTCACAAAAATGAGAAAAGCTTCTCTATTAAAGCATCATTGTTTAATAAAAGGAAATGTTTGCATAATAGCGTGAAATCTGCCAGGAAGAGCCACAGAAGGATCTGAAAATCACAAACTATATGATACAGTGGAAGTTAACAAAAAAGGTGGAGCTCCTTGCTCCTTAGGCATGGCTGAAAACTGGTGTTGAAGCTGATGGAGGGAAAAAGCATGCCATAGAATCTCAGAGCCATAGAATGGTTTGGAATGCAAGAGACCTCAAAGACCGTCTAGTTCCAATTCCCCTGCCATGGACAGGGAACCCTTCCACTAGATCCGGCTGCACACTTGAATGGGTGCGGAGGTGGGGGGGATCCACAGCTTCTATGGGGAACCTGTTGCAGTGTCGTCTTTACTGAGATCTTCAGCTTCTCCTCAGCTCCGGCCAGTCCCAGTTTTTCTCCTTGCGGGCCGTGCGAGGCCCGGCCCCGCTCCCTCAGTGCCCGCCGCTCATCCATCCCTTGCCCGCGGCCGCCGCCNCCCGCCCCGCCCGCCGTGTGCCGGCCGGGAGCGCCCGTGGGGGCCGCCGGGGGCAGGGACGGCGGGGAGACCCGAGCCTGCTGCCGCATCTGCCGCGCTACGGCCTCTGCCTCGCCCGCTCAGCGCTTCCTGACCCCTCCGCCGCAGCTCCGTTCAGAGAGCGGGTCCGGTTGCAGAAGGATGTGCTTGTTTCGCTGGGTGGTGCCGGCGGTGCGTCCTTGCGGACGAGAAGGCAAACGGTATCCCGGGATGCCTTAGGAGGAGCATTGCCAGCAGTCCGGGGACGGTGATCCTGCCCATCTACTCGGCTGTGGTGAGGCGGCATCTGGAGTGCTGTGAATGGGCTCCTCAGGACAAGAGAAACACGGAGCTCCTGGAGCAGGTCCAGCGGAGGGCAACAAACATGATTAGGGGACTGGAACATCTCACTTTTGAAGACTGGCTGAGGAAGCTGGGCCTATTCAGCCTTGAGAAGAGAAGACAGAGAGAGGAACTTACCAATTATTCAAATATCTGAAGGAAGGGTGTCAAGAGGATGGAGCCAAACTCTTCTTGATAGTGCCCAGCAACAGGAAAAAGGGCAACAGGCAGAAACCTGAACATGAGGAAGAACTTCTTTACTGTGTGGGTAACCAAGCACAGGGACAAGTTGCCCAGAGAAGTTGTGGAGTCTCCTTCCATGGAGATATTCAAGAACTGTGTGGACACAATCCTGTGCAATGACCCTGCTTAGAATGACCCTGCTTGAGTAGGGAGTTTGAACGAGATGATCTACAGAGATCCCTTCCAGCCTTACCTTTCCATGATTCTGTGATTCTTTGTTTTAACCAGGACCAGGTCTGGGCTCCAGAATGGTCCACACAAACAATGTTTGCACAGATGACAAACATGAGAAGGAATGGCTAGGAACCAGAGGACTTTGGAGGTAACCACTAGTGTGAAATTCAGATCTTGCCTTTCCATCTTCAAGCCCTAAGACTCCCCCCCGGCCCCGGCAGTTGCAAGAGGGCGGGCTGAAGCCGTGATCCATGGCAGGGTTTTAAAGGGCCAGACACCAAAACATAAAAACAGCTCACCCCCTCCCAACCAAATAAAAATCTTATTTATGTCAATTAAATCTTGTGATTTAAATACGGCCATGTAACTTTGACGGCTTTGATTACACACAGAATTACATACAGAATTAATAAGGTTGGAAAAGACAGTGGAGATCATCAAGTCCAACCTTTACCTAGGTTAACAACCTATCCAACATCAGTCTAACATCTATACCATCTAAACCATCTAAACCATGCCACTAAGTTCATAATCTAACCTATCCTTAAACACATCCAGGGATGGTGACTCCACCACCTCCCTGGGAAGCCCATTCCAGTGGGAAATCACTCTCATTGTGAAAAAGTTTCTCCTCATATCCAACCTAAACCTCCCCCGACTGTAGAACAGGGAGAGATCTGAGTTCCAAAAGGTGTGATAAACCCTTCTCCCAAGGCTGAAAGCAGCAGCAAAGCACATCCCCACCTTTCTCACGGTGGGGTGTCGAGCACTCTTCCAGCACTGATGGAAGCGAGGTTACACGGCCAGCTGGACTCAAGTTTAGCCTGTTCTGTCGGGCCCACGTTTCACACCAATTCAGACAGCCTGGCATCGCTCCCCCTTTTTGTAGACCGGAGGGAGAAGAGAGTCCTGGCGCCCGGCAGCGGCGGGGAGCAGCGGGGTGTCGAGGCAGCGCTGCCGGGCACAGATGGCGTTATTTCCCCCCGAGGGCCGCAGGGTGCCCGCAGCGATGCTGGTGTGCGGCTGAGCGGGGCGCTGGGATTTGCATGTGCCCTTTGCACGCCAGGCGCCGGCTATTTAAATAACAATGAGGCGAGAGGCAGGTTAGGTGGAAAGATATTTCTCTGTCTGCATGGGCTGGTGCTGGCAGCTGCAATCCAGCAGCCATCCTCGCCTCCCCTATCAATATCCTTTCCCCTGAGCTGGAAGGACTAAGGGATAATTTAGTCTTTATGCTAGTTTGGACTTTGCCTGATTACCAGCTGAGCCTGATTACACAGGCCTTGCCGTCCCTTCTGGGAAATAGTCCAGACAGAATGGAGGGGCCGCTGCTCCTCCTGCCAGTACTGCCGGCTGCCGAGCCCTCTGATTTCGTTTTGGATTGCAAGATGGGAGGCTTGTTCCCTCTGCTGTCCTCCCTATGCACCCACCGTCTGGGACCAAAGGACCTAGTTTTTCTTGAGAACCATAAATCACATTCACACACAAGGCTTGAATACAAACACATAGAGCCAGCTGCTGGGGAGCTGAGCTCTTGTGGCTACTGATGACATGGATGTGGATCCTGGAGCAAGGAGCAAAGTGGAGCCCATCTTCAGGCAGACCTCTTTACCCATCCCATTCTGCTGCTCCTTTCACTTGTCACTTAAAACCCAGTGTGTGTCAGTCTGTGACAAAGTTATACTGAGTGCACTGGGTATATGTGTAACTGGGAGCAAGAGTGAGCTGTCAGGTAGAAATTGGTCCAAGCAGCAAAGCTGAAGATCTATTCCAGCTGAACATCCCAGCCTACAGCTATTTCAGTGAGAACAGAGCAAGTGGCAGGCTAGGCAGAGCTGAACTACTGGGAACTGGCAGTAACTATCTGTTGCAGTCCAGTAGTCAGCCCATCCTCCCCTATCAATTGCCACTTAGGAGCATTTCGATCAGCCAGACACAAAATTCAGGTCTCCATCCATATCCACAGTTCTGCAGAGTTCAGAGAAAGGGAAGTTTTGGCTTTGGACTTGGGCATATGATATTTTACTCGCTGTCTCCAGCCCCTTTGTGTTAACTGTGTTTAAACATCGTAGATGAGTTAGGATGGTCATGGTCCCACATCCATTTGGAGGGGAATTATGTGGAGAGACCAAAGGACATTATGAAAAACTAGAGCAGGACCAGTTTAAAAAGACCTCTGCACAGCTAGAGTTATCCCAACTGTGTTTCACAGAGGACTTATCCCAACTTCTTAAGCTCAATAAAAACACTTGACCCTTGACTTGAACTGAGACCTCTGGTTATTGATCCCAGGAAAACTTAGGAGAGAGAGCAGTTGCATTCTGCCTGCAGCAGCTCTGACTCCAGAACAGCCCCTCCTGTTTTTACAAAGTGTCACACTGAAATGCTCTCTGCATTGTCTCCACTGTCTAGGGGTGACTATGACTCCATGAGGGTTTGGCTCCATCATCTTTGGAGCTCTGTCTGAAATAAGTGTAGGCTGCTCTTGTATATTGCCTAGTAGTCCCTCTTCATCAGAGTACAGGCCCAGTTCCTATAACCTTTTCTTACATTTCATGTGCTCCAGGCTCCTCACCGTCTCAGTTGATGCTTCCATCTTTCTCAATGTCCCTCTGGAACTTGGGGGATCCAAACAGGACAAAATATCTAGGCACAGTCTCATCAGCACTGGGTAGACCGGGTTAATAGTTTCTCTCAATCTGCTGGCCACCTTCCTCCTAATGCAGTGCAGAATGTGGGTGGCACTGCAAGGTGAGATAATGTGAGAGCTGGGGTGCAGCAGGGTGCATCCAGCTGCTGACAGTCGATGTGTCGGAGAATGGAGCTCAGGCAGTGGTTTGTCTGATGGCACAAAGACAAAGCTTGATCTCTCCAGTGGCACTGCAGCCTCAAGTAGCACAGTGCTGTCCTGAGCTCTGAGGCACAGATGATCTGAAAGAGATTCTCTTGTACGTGATAGAGCAAAACATCATACGCAATTTTGTGACAACTATATTGGCCCAAAAGAGCTGTCTGTCAGCATCCTGTTTCCAAGCATGGCTAGTAGCAGCTGTGTAGGGAAAAGTTATATCTTTGGGACATTTAGGAAATACAGAGACAAATTCGATCAATTTTCCTGTGACACAACTTAAGTGAAGCCCAAGCCATTTGCTGATTTTGCAGTGGTACTGTGAGATCCTTTTCATTGTATACAGGCACTTTTGCCCTCATACATAATTTAAAGGTGGAACATCTCCAAGTTATTGAAATACTCTGTATTAATAGTTCATTTTCAAGCAGTTTCTCTCTTAGGCTTTGTTTTTAAGGTAAAGCAAAATATTTTCATTGATCTGAAACTTGTTTCTTTGCAAAGAGTTGTTGCTAGATTTGTAACTTCAAATTCCAGGCTGCTCTTCAGTAAGGGGTGAACACAAGAGTTGAATTTGTAGAATTGCCTCTACCAGAAAGACAATACTCTTAGAAACAATACTCCTAGACTTCAGCTAACCCTTCCTACTCTTATGTTTTGATTTTTTGGGGGTTGTTTCCCCACCCACTATTTTCTTCCCTTGTAAACAGGTTGTTATGGTCTGGCTGAAAGGATTACTATTTCTTGCTAACTCCAAGAGAGACTGTTGATAGCTGCAGATAATGGTGTGCTGTAGCCCCAGTCCTGTGCTGGGAGCACTGGAAGGTGTGCTGCCATGATATGGGCGTTTCTCCTGAACCTCACTTTATACCAAGTGATGTGTCCTGGTCTTGGCTCCTTTTCCTGTGCTACCTGTGCTACTGTCACTGATTGTGATCCCAGGAGATCTGTGCTGCACTTGCTCTCTGCTGGTTTGGGCCCCTCAGTGTTCATTAGTTGTGCTCTGCACCCCACCGAAGCGGTGCTGCTTCAGGACACAGGCTGTGCTTCAGCTAATAAGAGCAGTTGGGCTGAGGTGGGTGGTGTGGGGACCTCCACCTTCATGGTGTAGCTCATTGGCAATATGAACCCACCACCCACATTGCTGCTTGTAAGCCTTTAGCTCACTCTGCAGCAGTCCATGGTGGGGTAGCACAGGGGCTGCTTTTGGGCTCTGCCCCTGCTGCTCTTATTCGTGAAAACTGAGCAATTTGTGCATGGTAAAAAGCTGGCAGCGGGTGCCTTTCCAACCACTTGTCCGCTGGCAACAACCCGAAGAGCTCGTGTCAGTGCGCTGATGTTCAGAGGAGGTGTGCGGCTATGGAAAGCTGCCTCTGCATGCCCAGAGAGCATGTGAGAGCCTGCAAGCAGAGGTACTAATGCTTCTCTGCCCTGGCTCCCCTGTGATCTTCTGCAAACAGCCCTGCGGGGAGAACCATTTCATTTCCTGGTCTGCATTCCCTACACTCATGATACCTGGGGAAAAAATGACAGCTCTCTTTTCTCGAGACTACATGTCAAATGCCCGGGGCTGTAATGAAATATAGATCTACCCGATGCTGGACGTAATACACGGGTGTTTCCTCCTTTCACTTGAGGAAAGAGCCTGCCATGTCTCCAGCTCACAGCAGCCTACTGGAGCAGGAGGAGAGCCACTCTGGGGCTTCATTCACTTAGTTACCAGACAGCTAAATAAAGACACGATGTTCATTAGGGTATAGTGAGGCTCCTGGGGAAAAATGATCAACTACAAAGCTCAGTCAAGGGGTTTAACCAAAGGTCCTATCTGGAGAACTGGTTCCTAACTCATTTCACCAGTGCATGTTTCAGAGCCACCCAGCTGCCTGTCATGATTCTGATCTGGTTCGTCTTTCTTAAGCAGCTGCAGGTGTCTGGCACATCCTCCTTTCAGACCCTGGGGAGGGCAGGTGAGCACATGTGGAGCCAGAGCTGACCTGGAGAGGAAGGAAGAGGCAGGGAGACTTGAGTTGCCTGAAAGCCCTTTCCTCACTGCAGTGATGGTCACCACTCAGGAAGAGGAATTGGGGAAATTCTGTACCAGGAGGAGCTTTCCATGCTTGGACAGAGACCTGCTCTGCTGCAGCTCCAAGCGTTGTTTGAACTCAGTGTGCACCTGCAATACAGCAGCTTAATGAGGTGTCACAAGCCAGCCACACCTTGGTAGCCATCTATGCATGCCCCACACATGGGATGGATGTATGACATGCGGTGGGGGTCTGAGGGAGCCACCTCACCTCTCCATCTTCACTATTTCAAGTGGCTTTGAGTTTGTCAGAGGCTGTGGGCAGTGACCTCTACTCAGCTGCTGTGGGCTGATGAGCCATTCGGCTGCAGAGCTTGGAGCTGTTTGCCCTTCTCCAAAGCAAGGAGTCAAGCTTTGCTGGAAGAGGTTTCCTTATAAGCTGCCTGTGCAGGCATTCACTGTGACAGGAGATCACTAAGGCCAATGACTATGCCTGATTCAAAAGAAGCATCAAATATTTGTTTAAATGGTCATTCCAAGAGATCTATCAGGAGATATGGAAAAATGTGCAAGACCCGTGACAGAAACTGAAGGACTCACTTTTGAAGTGTTACCCTGGCCACAGAGTTCATAAGATCTTCTTAATGGACAGGTAGTCCATCATGGACAACAGCAAGTTTTTGAGAACCTTTTTCAGGAAAAGTAGCCTTGGCCTTTGCTAGGAGATTGGGCTAGATGAACCTTGTCCCTGATCTGGCAGGTTCAGCCTGAAAACTCTTCACATAGCTCAATCAGATCAAGACAAAAAAATGCCCCCCAGCTCAGGTGTTAGGCTCATTTAATGACAATCTTTCCTTTAAGACAGCCTCAACATCACATCGGTGAAGGTTATTTTTTTAAATTGGGCAGCTGAATAAAAAGGAATGACCTATAAGTGCTTTTGAAAAAAAAATGATTTTTTTATATAGTTGGTGAGGAGTCATCCTTGGTAAATGCCTAGTAGCTGGCTCAATGTGGGTCTTCTGTCTGCCTTTGTGTGTGGGTACATATGGTCTCAGTGGATGTGTATGGAGTGGAAGCAGTCCTGTTCTGTAGGTCCCCTGTGCTCAGGTTTGTGTTTGTGTACTGGGAGCGTTAATGAGAACAGACTGCCTTTCTTTCCCTTCGTTCCCCAATCCCATCTGTTCAAACAAAAGGCTGAAAGGGAGAGAGAGCCGAGACCCTGCTGGTCAAGAGGGGATGGATAATAACACATATCCTTGGGCTACATTTCAGCACATGCAACCCTTTCAAGCTGTGCTAAAGCTTTTATTCAGGCAAGAGAAAGAACAACCAATATAAAATAAGGATTTTTTCTTCTTTTTAAAAAACTGCATCAGGCCTGAAGGATGTTACATTCCGTTCTTTTCCTCTAACGTTTTATAGCACTGGATTATCAAAAAAAAGGGTCTAAGCCAGAACTGATTATATATTTGTGTGTGTACAGACAGAGCATGATATTGGGCTAGAGTAAGCAACATATGCAGAGGGGCCAGGGATGGCTTAGAAAGTCAATTTTCACTGTGTTTGCACATGGTAACAGTTCCAGATTCGTGTAATTAACTATACATCAAAAGGGTGTGAAAGAAGATATATTCCTCTCCACCTTGGGGATT
The DNA here is from genome assembly GCA_013399895.1 of Serilophus lunatus. Classification (NCBI taxonomy): domain Eukaryota; kingdom Metazoa; phylum Chordata; class Aves; order Passeriformes; family Eurylaimidae; genus Serilophus; species Serilophus lunatus. Next base: position 1,552,646 of record VXBA01002143.1, on the reverse strand, counting down.
TGATGGGTACTTTGCAATTCATGGTTAACCCCCCATTCACGTATTTGTCATTATGGTCATGCCAAACAACTCATCTGAAGATCAAAACAGCTTTCTTGGGGGCTGTTACAGCGAGAGCAGCACAGGAGATGGCACCTCGAATCCCAAAGTGGGTACCAAGTGGCAGAGAGGGATGCAGCCCTGGATGGCGGCGCTGGTGCTCAGCCCTCTGCCAGCCATTCCAGGGATGTCATAATGGTTTATGGGAGAAAAATGGTCTCAAATGCCATTAGTTTAATGCTTCATAATGTCGTTGTGTCTGTTTTAAATGCAATCACAGAGCTCAGGGGACACCAGGACTAAAATAAAATAAAAAAAAAAAAAAGAAGAAAAGAGCTTCCAGAAATGTAACGATGGAAAGAGAGGCAGGGGACTCTTTGGCAAGTGAAGAAATGAGATTCACTGGTTCTTTTCCATTGAGCAGGTAGCACATGCGTAATAGTTGTTGGTCTTTTAAAGAGATATTCATCACGAGGACTGATTGCACACAGGTTATAATAAATACACCAAAGAAATATAATCAGTCTGGAGGCAGAGGAGAGTTTTGCAAAACATGAGACCTGATCCTGACCAAGACTTTCAGAAAGTCATTTCCAGTCGGATTTCTAGTGCTGCATTAGTGGCCCTGTCTTACTTTCAGAAGTGGCACACAACAGATCCCACCAACAATGTCCATCATCCCCTACCCATCCAGCAAGTTTATTTATGTGTATGTGGGTGCCTAACTCCAAGGTGCATGACTCCAGTGCCTCTAAGAGAGGAAGCCAAAAAACATGAAACATATCAAAACCAGCAACCTGTTCACACCAATAGAAATAGAAATAAATAAATTGCAAAAGCAACGAGTACAAGCAGTGCTTATGCTCATGCAAGCTTTAGAAATCTTTCTTAGTGTCTCACAACTTATTTCAATCACACAGGTGGAGCTCTTTCCTGTGGATAAAATCCCCGCTTGGTTGGTATCTTCCACTCCAAGTGAGGCAGGTACGTGCTCCTTTCAGACCGGATCTGTTTGGTTTCAGTGGTCATCAGTTATTCTTCTCCAGGGAGTTGTTAAACAAGGTGAAGGAATCATAGGACCATCCAGCACTGCTCCTTTGTCTCCCTTTCCTTTTGAATCCTAGCAGTTGGGAGCAACCCGCTTTTCTGCGTTGTTGCTGGCAGCTAATCTAATGTAGAAAATTTGCATGAGCAGCACATCCCGTCTCCTCTCTACACCTCTCCTCATGGGGCATCCATCTCACACATAGAGTGGCAACTTTCTTGTCTATCATTAGAAAGCAGTCCCCTTGAGCCTGGCCTAACTGCGCACCATTGATGTATTAGCAGGACACGTCTCTGCTGAATTCATCCATCAAGCAACCACAAGAAGTGATTTCTATGGATTAATGCACTGGTGGGTGCACGCAAGCGTTGAAAGGAGAAAGGTTCATGGTAGTAGCTGGCTTAATGAAAAAACAGAAAAATTAATGTGGCAGAAATAGGGTCCTTAGCATTGCTCATAGGTAGTGACCAATAGGTTATTGTTTTCAGCTCTTTATTTGCTTTCTGCTACAGCTAGTTGTAGAAAACAAGAAAAAAGTAGTTTTTGACATTACTTTCTACAAGGCTGGTTGCATTATAAGGATCTGTTCCCAGTGTCTTACAACCTAACTGAATGTAACCCTTGAGGCTGAGATCTGCCCCAGTGGATGTCTCTGGTGGTTTGGGTTGAGGGAGCTGAGTTTAATCTAAAGCAGCTCAAAAGCAGTTCCTCAGAAGGAGGTTAGAGAAAAAGAAACAGATGTATCTGTGGTTTAAAATTGACTAGCAGTGCCTTTCTTTGAGATCTAAATTTTCTGTGGAACAGAGATTAGAAATTTGGCTTGAAGGGAACTCCACTGCAGGGGATACGGCTTCTGTCATACCCTGAAAAACTGTCCCAGTTTGGCCAGATTGTGAGTCTCCAAAGAAAACCAGAGAGTAAATCCCAATGGCACTCGCTCAGTAGAGTTTTGTTAGAGTTTAACAACCAAAATATCCATCCTTGGCACACGCGACTGCAGTGCCTGACCCATCCCTATGGAGCACATGAGTGTGCAGCCCTGAGCTGTGTTTCCTTGCAATGTGCTTAACCATGTGGGGCTGCTTTGGTGCTGGGTACCGCAAGGGCGGATTGTGGGAACACAGCAGAAAGCTGCACACAGGGAAGTTTATTCTGCATTTATTCAATGGCCAAAAGTGTATCCAGATGGACTTACCACATATAGGAGTCAATGAGCAAGGAGAAAAGTCAATTAAGTAGCTATTTGCTCTCATAGGTGAAATAGATAAAATTAAGTCTTTCTTTAGTTCCTGATAAGCTAAAGGGAATATTTTTTGTTATCCTGAAATATGTTACTTGAACATGATGTATCAGTAGGCTTCCAGCACAAGTCTTTAGAAAAACAGTGGTCATTGGCATGTGTTCAATACCCTTTCTAGGAAACATCCCTTCCTCTGACTGTCATTCAGGTTCTTACATATTTACCCATACCCTCAGGAAAATAACAGCAAGGTTGATGATACTTAGGTCTACAGAGGTTGTATTTGAATATGGGAAAGAACAGATGAATTATATGACTGGTGGCTTGGAGTAACTTTCCAGATGAACAAGCAAAACTGTCTATTTCTTATGATGGAAATAATATGCCTGAAAGAGAAGTTAACAGAGCCAGATAGAAAGAAAAATATGTTCAAAGGGTTACATCAAAGGTATTCAGAAACTGAAAAAATCAAAGAGAAGAGCCAAAGGAGTTTCATGCTGGCATCAGAAGGTCAGTGGCATCAAGGAAGCTGATGAAGCTTGTCAAATATCTAGATGTAAGTAGCAGAAATAGTAGGATTACCACGAATGAAATAGTAAGATTACTGTGAATGGAATATGAACAGAAATACAGGTCTCTGCAAAACCCTAAAGAGAAAAAAAATAGAGCAAGAGTTTAAAGGGTGGTCTGTATGGAGCACCAAAGATATGACTACAGCAGTCAAAGTTGTAGACATTGAGGAAGATGCTGTTTTTGCCAGGCCTGGATTTCAAGAGGGCCCCAGCACAGACAACTCCTCAACAGATATGGGCTCTGATAAACAGGAGGATGGCAGCAAGGCTTACAGCACACTGAATGCACCATTGATCTTCCTGTAATCCCAAAAGGAACGCAGGCAAATAACCATGAGGAATCAGATGTGCTGTGCACCAACCATGCCTAGGGGTTAAGGAGGCTGAAGTGAACAAGTGTCAGAAGCAAAAACTCTTCCCATAGATACGGCTGACTCTGAAAAGGTATAAAAGACCTATTTCAAAACCAGTTCATTCTCAGCCACCAAGAGGATTACATACATGTCCAAGCAATTCTTCCTGGATACAATATACCTGACACTGAAATATCTGTACTCCACAATCTATTGGATTGACTACTAAAGTACTTCCTGAGGAAAGATACAGACCCAGACTCAGAGAGATGCTTAACACTGTTACAGTTCAGAGTGGCACCACTACAGTGTGGTTGTCACATGGTCAACAGGAAACTGAAGAATGAGAAAAATCCTGGCAAAAGCACTGGGAATCAGAGCCCCTTCTGGCTCTAACATAGGAAAAGCCATCATAAAGCAAGTTGTGTGTGATTCAGGGACCCAGTATTGCTATCATATATCCTTATGATAGAGGTAAATTTGCAAATGGTGAGATCAGCCCTGCCACCATGGAACACTGTTGTCAAATACACTTTTCAGTGAAGAAATAAGGAATACATTCTCACAACATGAGTAAATATAAAGCTGGAATGAGGCAGCTATCTATTTTTGAAGGGCCTCAGACAAGGACGGCAGTGTCATGCTCAGACAGTTGATGTTACATGAGCACAACAAGCAGACTTACTGCTGCCTACCATCTGTACCATCGCTCTCTCAAAGATGACATGAAGACACAATAGACTCAGCATTGTTGGACCAGCTAAGGCAGAGGCTCACTGGATTTTTCTGCTTTTTTTGTATTTATTCAAAGTTCTGTGCTGCAGAAATGTCAAGCAGGGATCTAGTTATACAGTAGAGCACATCAGTAACTGGCTTTTGTGACAAGCGGGCGACAACAGGTGTGGTGCAGTGCCTACAGAGACTCGGGTCATACTCAATCCAGGAGAAAAGGATGATAACCTCCTTGCTTCTGAGTGCTTGCTGAAGGGTGCAACCTTTTACTCACACTCTATAATTAGAGAGAGTTTCTGCTCTCATAACACAGTGGCCAGCAATAAAACAAGGCTAACACACAGCTCTGGATCAAAACAGCCTGGGATGTTGAACTGTTTGAGAGCTGGCTCCTATTTTTGTGGAAGGATGGAACAATGCCTTAACAAACTGGCTGGCTGCAGATGGGCATACACAGGCTGCTCGGCTCCCTTTTTCATCTATTTCAGATGTCACCACTAGGAACAGTGATTAAATCCCCATGTGACTACTCTCAAACAGTAAAAGCAGGTCTTGTTTCTCCAGAGACACGTACCGGAGTGGCTCAGTCACTGCACAACACTAGTGAGCACCTGTGTTAGCCAAGGGTTTATTTACTTCTCATGGTGGAATGAAGCTAGATGGGACTAGTCAGCATCACAGGCAGGGTGGGACTGGGAAGGTGGCAAACTGTCCTGCTGTGTGGGTCAGGTCCTTATACTGCTGACAGAGCATTTGCAATCTGAACACGTAAGGGGTGGAAAAGGGAAGCATATGTTGCCTCCCAGGAGGATGTGAGACATAGAGAAATACAGAGACTGGCTGTGAGATTCAGAGACTTAGAGAAATGGCTTTGCTAGTGTCAGTCAAGCCAGAAGCTGAGGCTTTTAGAGAAACTCAAGGAACCACCACACAAAGGGAGAAGGAGCCAATCTGGTGTGGACACTTTTCTCAGTGTAATGGTGCTATAACTTTCACATGACAGAAATTCCACTGCTGAAGATGCTGCTGTTTTGAATGCAATTATCTTTTACAAGGTTCTTCCAATCCACCGAATCATCTTTATCTTAATGTGTTTTTCCTTTTTACATTATAACATAAAATCCATTTCCTTTCAATTTACTTCAGATTTATCTGCATCCAGATTACTGTAACTTGGACGCAGGGTAATTAAATGTGGTTTGTCTGAGTAGAAAGGCAGTGAATGCTATTACAGCTTGTTTATGCAGGCAAGCAATGCAGGTTTCTCTGTGCCATCCCACCAGCAAGGCCTAACCCTGCCCTAGGGGGACTGTGTGTTAGGCCGTACACAAGCTTCCCTATGCATTCAGTTCTCGGTTCATCTAGTGAAACTGGTGATCAAAGCTCCTTGGGTGGGGTTCAGATTCTGAGACTTCAAAATATTCATCCCACTAGGATCTGCCTCAATAGTTCATACTGTGTTGGCTCTCACTTGGACTTCTGTTTCTGATGGAAATATTTAAGAGACTGCTTACAACATCTGCATACTTAAAAAGGATACAAGGGGGTTCTTAGGCTGCAGTGCAGCCTTGTGCTTGAATCCCTGTGCAACTCACAGAATTTGACCCTGGCCTTGGCCCCTTATAACACTATGTGCTCTGGGAGCTTGTAAATAGGTCCTCTGAATCCTCTTTTATGTAGTACTGTCACCTTTTGGAAGCTACTGACAAGCAAATTGTGCGGTAGCAAGAGTCCTGGATGCCTTGAAATAATACGGAGGAGGTATTATGAGTGTCTGTAGGTCAAGCATGTAAACATACCATTGAGAGCTGCTTTAAAAATGATTCAAGAAAAGGTCAAATGAGGTAAATTTACCTTTACAGAGTAAGTTTCAAATAGGTTAAAATCTTGGATACTGTTACAGGGCAAATGGAGTAGAAAAGTCTTGCACTGGTTTACTTTGCACATTGTCTGAAGATACTTCATATGTCAAGGAATCTGTGAGGTCTTCTCGAGGAATCCCTTGGCACTGATGAGCCTTGTGCAGGGAGCAGCAAACTAGCAGAGACAGGGCAGCTGCTGTGCAATTTTTAAAGACACTTTCTTTGAAAGCAATGCTTTCTCTGATAGAACCTGAACTAGGGAGTGTAGCCCTTGAGATAGTCATATGACTAGGTACAGGATAGTTATTTTTGCATTTAAAGATAATTTCTGAACCTCTGGATCCTTTTCATGTTCTGTATCCTTATCAATAAAATGGGTGAGCGTTGCTGAACCACTTTTGAAGATTCCACACCTAGCTGATCAGCAAGACCTGTCTCATCCTGGAGGTGGCCTCTGGCCAAAAAAATTTAGGTTGGTCTGTACTGGGATTGTCTGACTGACTACACATGGTGTCCAAGACTGCTTGTTTGTCTGAGACACTGTTGAACACTAAAAAGCCCCAAACAGATGAGCTAAGATGATCATCTGTTCAATCCACATTTCATGTACATCACTGTTCTCACTCCTCCTATGTAACCATTTTAACCTTCCCTTCCTCTTCCTTATTTATTTATCCTTTTTGAAACTCAAATCTAAAGTACATCAAAATTTTGTAGGTTTTGATCACGACAAAGGTCGAATCTAAACTCCTGGGTCTCTCAGTAGTCCTTTCTTCTTTTAAAAACTTGGCTAGATAAATTTTATTTTAAGGTCTCCTGAGCTTATATTTTCTTGAGGCAATTCCAGAAAGGTAAGAACTTGTGACTCTGATTAATAGGAACTACCTGTTCAGAAGGCATTCTTGTTAAAGGAAAAATATCAGAACAAGAAGACTGGGACCCAATTTGAGGCAGGACCTCATCCTGCACTTGACCATCCTACCATACCATGGTTGTCTTCAGGATCTTCTTAGGATTGCTACTCTGCTGACAATCCTAAGTAACTTCTTTGAGATCAGTGGGACTGCTCTAGCTTTATGTGTCTAACATCAAACTCCAACTCTTTAACTTTCAGGAAACCCACGTTTGTTACGCTTATTGCACCAGGGAACAGATCCTCCTCCCTCCCTATCTAATTTTTCTTATTGCATTGGCCCATTGAATACTCACCATGCAGACAGCTTTCATGTTCAGGTCCAAAGAAACCAAGACTTGAAAGATGATGGCGTCTGTCAAATACTTATTTTGTTCAGATCATAAAGGTGTACGCAGAAGCAGAGTGAACATCTGTCTATCCCAGCATCCCAGTTCAAATGGGAGCGAAAAACAGATGCCTTGAGAATATCACAATAGTAGAGGCATATATGATACTTCCTGCAAAGTCTGCTATCCTTCAGCCATTTATGGTTGAGGAGAGCCTAAGCTGGAAGCAACTTCTACACATTTAAAAATCCTCAGCACATTTCTCTTCTATGACCTTCTGTCCTTGAACATGTATAACATTTCTGCTTTCACAACATCCAAGGAAGGAGCTCCACAGTTTACTGCACATGGTGTGACGAGACACCTCCTTTTGTTTGTTTTGAACCTGGCATCCAACAGCTTCATTTGATGCCTCCTGGTATGAAATTATATTGGAAGAGACAGAGAAAAACTTATCCCTTTCCACCATCTCTTTCTTAACTTGGATATGATGGCTTTCTGTAAAATCACTGCTGCCTCTGTCCTTTTCACTTAGTCACCTGCTGTATAGAAGCTAATCCATGGTTTGGGTTACCCCTGCTGCCATTCTCAGATGCTCTTGGACTTTCACTGTATTCTTACTGAGACTGGAGAACCAGAGCTGCATATGCAATTCAGGATACAGAATACCTTTTTTTTATGCAATCACGTAATGATGCTCTCTGACTTGCTTTCTACCTATTCTGTTCTCTCAACATTGTTAATAATACCTTGCATTTCTTTTTCCTTGACACAAAGAACCAAGCTGATGTTATCATGAAGCAATATATAACTACAAGATCTTGCTTCTACAGTTGGCTCAGGACCTATCAGTTATCAGTGAAGTTAGAAATGTTCTTCCCTGCATGCATCACCTTATCACTTTACTTAGATTGAATTTCTTGTGCAATTTATCAGTCTCATGCAATCCTTCTGCAATTTTTCATGGTCAGCCCTTGTCTTTATTATCTCGAATAACAAAAGTCAAATATAGGGATCATTTCTGGGATAGTCTTGAAGCCTGCCCTAAATCTTGAAATTGCTTAAATAGTCAGAAGACCCTTGATGTTGGGAATATTGAGTCTGAGACATGAGAAACAGTTGTCTTTGAATGTTGTGACTGCACACAGTCAAATTCTGCTGCCTCCTGCTCTGCCCTTCCTTCCTTCCTTCCTTCCTTCCTTCCTTCCTTCCTTCCTTCCTTCCTTCCTTCCTTCCTTCCTTCCTTCCTTCCTTCCTTCCTTCCTTCCTTCCTTCCTTCCTTCCTTCCTTCCTTCCTTCCTTCCTTCCTTCCTTCCTTCCTTCCTTCCTTCCTTCCTTCCTTCCGTTTTGAGCAAGAAGACAGGATTTCTCTGGAGGATAGATGTTATGTGATGAACGCCTTATCTTTTGGTCCTTGAAAAATTCTTACTCTGCTAGTCCATCCCTCCGGTCATGATTAAAGTTGTGGTGATCTTTCCTGAGTAGTTTTGAATGTCTAGTTAATGACTCCTTCCAGTTCCTCTCCTTCCTGGTGCCTGTCTGTTCCTGGACTGAACTTGCTTCTAACCCCCATGTGAGCTGCTGCTTCTGACTTACCACAGTACATTCTCCTCTTCCACCCATACCAACAGTTCTACGCAGTCACTCATATCCTCCTCCTCCCCCCTCACACTTCCCGATGCCATCTTTTCCCATGTTTACTGCCTCCCTTTTCAGACCTTTTCTTTCCTCCTTGCTCCATCTGTGCATGCCTCAAGTTCACTTGTACACCTCACCACCCTCATGCAAAATCCTTCATGTTATGCCCAGTCTAACTGATGCGGACCCTCCACCTACGTGACCTGGCTTCTGCCTTTCTCTCTTTCATTGCACACTGCTTTTGCTTTGATTTAAGCACTTCTAATGACACAGTTTTTTCATCCCTTCTCCCAGATCTTCTCTGAACTCTCCACAGAGAAGCCTTTTCTTCTTTGATCTGTACATTTCAGTGAGGAACAGCAGAACAACTCTCACCTGTTGCTTTCCAAGTGACTCTACCACTCTAAGAGCTATCATTGCACAGACCAGTGTGTGTGTATGTGTGTGTGTGTGAGCACATGCTTGTGTGTAGGAAATTTTGTGAGGAAAAAGCATCAAAACCAAGGTGGGGGAGTGGTGATGATGATGGACGGGGGTCATATATTAATTTGCTAAGAATGCCTTAACCAGATGAATGGCTGTGAGAAGTGCAGCTTCTGTGGCATCTCCTGCTTTCAGGTCGATTGTGTAGATGTCTGCAGAGATTAGAAGTGAGACACCAGCCCTGTCACTCTGCCCCAGAGCTGGAGCACCAAGCAGCTCCCTGTGGGAGCAAGGACCCGCTGCACTACAGGGCATGGACTGCTGGTGGTGGCAGAGGAGCAGGACTTCTGTGCAGCTGTGCCACTCTCAGGGACCTTGAAGGGCAGGTTGGCTGTTGGGAGGCCAGAAGGAGCAGCTGGAAGGAGGGGAGCAGGAGCTGCTGACAGAGCTGGGCTGTGAGCACTTGGTGGAGAGAAGCGGTGTGCAGAGGAGCCTGCTCTGAAAGGACAGAGGAGGTGGCATCAAAGAGCACAGCAGTAAGGTGAAAAAAAAGCAGCATTAACTGGCATGACTTTGTGCCTGTGCTGGTGAGTCTGAAAGTGGACGGGATCTGAGCTCTCTTTCATTTTAAGCCTGAGTTCTTCCAGCTTGTGACTCAATTTATTTCTGTCTCTGCTCCTGACATTTCTCTTTCAGGTGTCTGCTGCCTGGTTTGGGTGGGGCTGTAGGCTGGGGCTACTCATGTTTTCAAGCTCTTATCGGCATCAGTATGATGTTCTGCTTTTCTTTTCTGTCATACGGCATCCCACTCCCCTCCCCTTCTTCTCCTCCCTCTGCCGGCTCCCAGAGGAGGCGACAGACGGTCCTGTAATTTGGTTCCATTCGCTCGACTGGAGCAACACCTGCCCCCCTCTCTGGGGACAGGAGGGTCTCATCCCAAACCGTGCAAGGAGCCAAAGATGAATCTGAAGCTCACATGCAAATAGACCCGAGGATAAAACAACATGGCCATTCTGGGCAGGAAAGGCAAAATCCGTCACCAGGGGAAGAGGCAGAAAAAACAAAATCAGCTCTGAAGAAATAAATAAGAAGCACCAGGAGATTGCTTTTTCCTTTTGGGTCTGTTGCTATTGTGGTTATTGATCTGTCCCACCCTGGAGAATAAACTGAGAGTACTGAAAAATAACGGCTGATATCACAACACATTTATTCACCCTAAAAGAACTAGGTTAATTGGGTTACAGGATGGCTAGATGGCTAGATATGTGAATAGATAGATAGAATGTCGTTGGTATTACTCCATGGCTATATAATGGAAAAGATCCATTTCTTTGTGGAGTTTCAAATCCATATCCTATCCTCTTCAGCTCCCCACCCTCCCACCTCCCTCTCAAACACACACACATACTTTTTGCTAGAAATACAGCAAATATATCAAATCACATCCAAGACCCTAAGAACTTCTCTGCTCCGAGTATCGGTGGTAATATACTACCTAGCTCACACACTTTTTAACACAAGCAATAAGACACTACTTTGTGGCTGGGGAGTAGTGAGATCCTGAATGCACAGGTTCAATGTGCTTTGCTGATAAGTGATGGTCTGTAGCTAGAAAGTCTTCTTTGTTTATGTACATATTATAATAATAGCATAAAGGCAAATCCATATTATGGAATATTTTGTGTTCTTTATCTTCTAATGTCTTAGGAAAGCGTATGATGCTCAGATACAATTCCCCCTTAGCTGTACAGCCCTAAGGAAATCAGTATATTAATTTGTAGACTTACTTTTGGCTTGCTGTCCATCCTTGTTTGCTGTATCAGGGTCAGGATCTGTTTCTAGGGTTCAGAAGAATGCATTAGATGCCCTAATAATATTGATGGGAATGTGTATTGCACCCCATTGAGAGTCCATATAGGTCTGAAAATGTGTCTCAATAGATGTTATCACTTTATGTTAAGGGTAGACTGGATATCCCTTGTACGGGGATATTCTAGATCTCTACACTGGAAGTACTTGGTCTCTGTGAATGTTGGAGTTTCCATTCAGTCTAGTGTACTGGATTGAGTGAGGCCTAAAATCCCTTTAATAGACTCAGCTAAAGGTCCAGAGGTAGTGCTCTGCCTTCTCTGTCTTTGAGTGCACTTTCTTTCATGGTTTGTAGGATAAGCTCTTTTTCAGCGGTGAAAGAAAGGTATCTGAGTGTAGTTAAAAACCCAGGAAATATTAACTATCAATTAACTGCCAATTGTTGGATTGTCAGTGCATGATATAAACTTCCATTGAGCAGTTCCACCCTGTTCCTCCTACAGTATTGTCATTCATTCCTTTATTGCTGAGGGAACCATAGACATAGGCACAGTAACTTTGATTATATAATTAAAATCTGTTGCTATCTAACCCAGACTTGCAGTGAGGTTGGAATTAAAGTTTTTTGCCCATTCTTCATAAATTCAGACTTTTGAGCACTTACCCATGTAGCTTTTTTACTGCATTGGCCTTGTAGCTTTTACATACTACTCAGCTCTTTCTCAAGAATAAAACAAGGGGTGGAAGAGCAAAACTTACATTCTGCTTTCAACACTCATCAAGTGCTAGATGAGAATGAGTTTCCATCTTGGTTCCAGCAGGAAAAATAGAAGTGATTGGGATGATGTTATGGTGGTGAAAGGGTTTAAACACTGCAGTGAGTGTGTGGAAGTGAGACAGGACTTTTAGGGATAAGTTTCTTCCATCATGTAAACCTTGGGAAGAAAGGGACACATCTTAGGTCAAGCGCTGTGACCATTCTACAGGTTAAAACTAAGACTTGATGCTGTGGATGCCACCAAAAGCAAAGCCTTTCTCAGTGCAAGCAGGCTATCTTTTGTCTCAGAGGGTGGTAGGAATGACCCACAAGATCTTCTTACTTCCAAACCTGAGCTGTTCCCACACATCTCCATGCTGTGTTCTGTGCTCACAACACTGGGGTCTTGTTGGCTTCCCACTTGGGCATATGATCTAATGTCTGGGAACTTGAGACTCTGGGCTGGCAACCATTGCTTGATCCACGGCATCTTCACTGCATGGACCTGGCTTGAGCATTTCTCAGCCTGTGCCTCTGACAAGTGTGCAAGACCCCCAGAGGGGGAAGTGAGACCGGGAGGATCCAGGGTTCACAACCACTTATCCCACAATCAGTGCGCTTGAATCAACTGCCAGTAACTGCAGCCACCATACTTTGCAGTCAGGTATTGCAGAGCACTCTAAACCCTAAAACATGCATTCCCAACTGTTGAGAAAGAAGTAACAGGTTATCTTTTTATTAACTAAGTTCTTCCAAAATACTGGTGGCATGAAGTCTCTCTGCATGTCAGGATGTATAATGCTGCTTAGGCAATTGCCATCAAACTCAACACCATGCCCGGATATTGAACCTTAGAAACAAAACTGTTCCAAAGGAAACCAGCTCCAAAGTTGGTGGAGTTATTTCAGCCATGAAAGATGTGGGATTTGAAAGCTGTGCATTGAACTACCAAACCACTGTGTGCTCCCTTGGGATGTGGCAAGGGTGCATTGGTAGAAAGTGGAAGTAGCAGCCTCTCTGACAGATTTTCTGCATGGAGGTTTTCAGCTGGTCAAGACCACACTTAATTAAACCTCTGTTCAAAGTGTCAGCCATAAAAATGGGATTTGGGGGCAGGGTTTTGTCTCTCCTGCAAGTAACAATAGATGACTACAGCCACCAGAGTCAATGGCAGCATTCAAATTATAGGTAAAATTAACCCCTTGTGGTAAAAAAGAAAAGGATTTAATAAGTGAGGCATAGAAGTCTCAAATTACTCAGGTAATAACCTGTTTGTCACTGAGTCTGTGTCTGTTCCATGTTTCAAAATACAAGATTTAGAAATGAAGCCTTATATAAAAGAGTACAGTTCAGGTTTTCTAAAGTAGGGAGAGGGACCAAGATTTTTTTCTCGGTTTCAGTAGAATTGGTCCTGTCCAGAGATTGTTCAAAGCTGATTTTAAACAACAGAAAGAAAATCCAGTGCACTCAGGCAGGATGAACCACGTACATTTGGGTGGCAGAGCCAGACATATCAAAGAGCAAAGTGACAAAGCAGGTGCTTGCAAGCATCAGATTGGATTGTACAGCCTGAACTTTGAAATGTATGACCAGATGCCAGCTGTGACATGGCTGGGAGAAAGTGACAGCAAGGGTCCTGTGTCTCCTCTGCACAGGGGCAGAGCAGGCGGCTGAGAGCGGCTGGAGCACGGAGGGGAGGGACTGCAGTCGAGTCTCCCCAGGAAGAGCCAGATAACCTGTTGAAGCTTCCCCTCCCACGACTTGAGAAGCCTGTGCCAATCCTTATTCATAAGGGCACCACATCTCTGTCTTACAGAAAGACCAACAGGGAAAAATAATTAGGAAAAAACAGCTTTTATTTGATACTTTTATTTATATGCAAAACAGCTCACCATTCATGAGAGATATGAAAAACGCATCAGATAGAAACCAGATTTATCTATTTTCACTACAAAATATTGCATTATATAAAGCAACAGAGACACACAAAAAAACCCTGAAAAAGACTAAAATCTTTGGATAGCAGATGTGTTTTTTTCTTTTTTGTCCCTAGAATGCGTTTCTTGTTTTAAGAGATTCACAGCAAAGAACATGAAACATTTTCAGGTTATAGATTTTTTTTTGGTTGTCACAAAGGAAAGCAGTCCTGGATTCACTTTTCTTTCTATTTTTTCTTTTTTTTTTTTAGGAAAAAATGTCCTTTCCTAAAAATATACCACACACATACACACCCACGCTCACTCCCACACACATGCATGTATACACACACACACACACACACACACATATACACCCACAAAGAAACTACTTCCCTTATAAACGATTTGCAAAGTACTTTTCAGACAGAACTATAGATCAGAATAACAACAAATTTTTAAAAAAACTCTCCTAGTTAAGTGCTAGTGGTTGTCGATCCCACACAAGAAAAGAAAGGAAAAAGATCAAGAACAAATGCCTTGATATATATAAAATATACTTATAAACAGGGAGGAAGGGGAGGTTTGTGGTACACAAGTGCAATATAATTGGAGGAAAAAAATAAATTAAAAAGAAAATTACCACTGTATTGATCCCAACAAACACTCGTAAACTCAAACATAATATTTCACAGGAGAAAGTGTAAACACCCGACTATAGAAACCAATTGGCACGAAGTATCCAAAGTAAAATTGCCACCACTCTGAAAAATAAATAAATCTTGAAAAAAATAAATTGTCAACTCCTTCTACCATAAATAAAAAATAGTTATTTTTAACTGCACCCATGGGTCACACGTTTAAGGTCACAAGTAGATGTTTTTGGATATATATAAAGGGGCACTTGACAGCCTGAAGAAACAATCCGGTTTTACACTTCTCTTCGAAAAGCGGGCTCCGGCCGGGCGGGAGCCCCCTCGGGGAAGGAGGGCAGGCAGCGGAACCCCCCCGCCCCTCCGCCCGCCCCGGGGAAGGCGCTGCCCGCCGCGGCCGCACGCGGGGCGGCGGGGTGGGGGTGTCCCGGGGCTCCGGGCGTCCGTCGGGCGCTACACGTCCAGCACGTGGTTGAGATAGGAGATGTAGCAGATGGCGAGGCGCAGGATCTCGATCTTGGAGAGCTTCTTGTCGGGGGGCAGGGTGGGCAGCAGCTTGCGCAGCTCGGCGAAGGCCAGGTTGAAGGCCTCCACGCGGATCCGCTCACGCGTGGCGTGGGCCGAGCGGTACTTGGCCGTGGCGCGGCGCCGCCGGCGCTTCTCCTCCCGGCTGAGCGGCGGCGGGTGCAGCCCCGGCCGGCCCCCGACACGGCCCTNCGCTGCCCCGGCCCTCGCCGCCACCGCCCTCGGCGGGCTCCGGGTCGGAGACGCAGCAGCTGAGAGCCTGGGCGTCCGCACCGCCCAGGGACTCCGGGTCGGAGGGCGCCGAGGAGGGGTGGTCGGAGTCGGCAGCTTGGTCCGGGCTAAGCATCATCTTGGAGGGGGCGGAGGAGCCTTCCCGGGACAGAGAAGCAGAGACAGCGGGTCAGCGCCCCGGCACCGGGGATACAGGGGCAAGGCACGGGGCAGGGGCACGGGCAGGGACACGAGGGACATGCCGGCACCGCTGGGGTCGCCGCTCCTTCAGGGAGTGCTGATGGGAGCAATATCGGGGATAATCGATGCCCCCCAATTTAGTCATCCCCTTTCCAAAGTTTGACGGCAGCTTCGGCAGAATATAGTCCCTGGCGTTATTCCGGGCCCATGCTTAGGCGTAGGAACA
The DNA here is from genome assembly GCA_013399895.1 of Serilophus lunatus. Classification (NCBI taxonomy): domain Eukaryota; kingdom Metazoa; phylum Chordata; class Aves; order Passeriformes; family Eurylaimidae; genus Serilophus; species Serilophus lunatus. The sequence continues at coordinate 1,537,203 of VXBA01002143.1, read as the reverse complement.
GGCCCGGAGAGCAATGAGAGAGCTCTATTTTTTTTTTTTAAACAAGCTAATATCCAGTGGTTCAATATTACGTCGATTCCCCTCCCTTCCCCCTGCCTCCCCCAATTTTAATACTGTCTTTTCTGGCCTGCCAATTTCTGCTTAACGGTTTCTCTTTTGGTAACGCTCTATGGGATTCAGGCTGCAGACGTGATGCTTTTAAATACACAGATAAACGTTCCTTAAAAATAACAAGGCCGGTTGGGAGATTTATTTCATCGAACTCTACGGGCTGTGATGTATCTGATGGGCTCTCCCCTCTGCTCTTTTCTCTTCACTCCTTTTTTATTTTTCTTCTTTCCTGCTACTAATTGTGCAAATAGCCATTTGCCACTGATCAAACGGGGATGTTTGGAGAGTCTCCGTTTTCTAAACGTGCGATTTGAGAAAACCTCAAGGCAGAGGCCGAACTTTTCCATCCCTTTAAATTTTCCCTCCTCTCCCCTCCCTGCGCGAAAAGGAGGTGGGGGGAGGCGGAGTAAATAAATAAATAAATGTGAACGTGCCTTTCAAAAGAAAATTGAATCGTATCTTCTTGCAGCCTCACAGAGCACCATCTGTCATGTAGACAGCAATACAAATCCAAGCGCGTCCGTGGACATGCCGGCATGTAATAAAACAATACATCAGGCAACTAGTGAATAACCTTGGACACAAATGTGTGTGTGTATGTGCGTGTGTGTGTGTGCGCCTGTGTATGTGTGTGTACGGCTGGGGTGTCGAGTGAGGTGGGGAGTGAGACCGAGGGAGGAGGGAACATCACGTCCTCCTTTCCCCCGAATTCAGATTGCCAAGTATTTCCACATAAAGTTTCCAGGGAAAGTCCCACTCGGGCCTCAGACCCGGTTGAGAAAATAATAATAATAATAATAATAATAATAATAATAATAATAATAATAATAATAATAATAATAATAATAATAATAATAACAGGAAGAATTCTTCCCAGGCAGGGAGAGAGCTAAGCCTTCCCCCCCAGGCGAGATGCGGGGCTCCGCCGGGGGCCGGGGCTCGGCGCTCCCTGGGGTGCGCAGGGGGCCAGGACTGGGGAAGGCAAGAGGAGAGCGCTTCCTTCCCTGGGAAAGGGCTGCCTCTTGCCAGGGCCGTCGGAAACGCTTCCTCTTCGATTTCTAATAAGGAGCGTTAATCAGGCCCACAAGGCAGGGGTAAAGAAAAAAACCTAGCTGGTGCGCAGGTCCGGTATCAGTGATCTCGTGGGGCAAAACGATAAATAGGAAAGATTTAAAATCACCTTTCAACTGGCACTCTAGCGAGGGGGTTCATGCGAAAGAACACTAAATAGAGAGGATTTGCAGCGCGGTTGTACAAAAACCGGCAATTTTAATTGTGGGGTGGCTCTTGAAGAAAGTTGCTTAGAGGTTTCTCTACGGTATGTGCTAAATTTTTCCCTTTGGTTTGGGTACGGTAATTTTTTGAGAAGCTAATCCGGAAAGAAGCTTTTTTCCCCGTCCCTATTTATTTTCATTTTTATTATTACAGTAAGCCCATGCCCCGTGCTACCTGCAAAAGGGAGAGATATTGTTAAGGCTGCTTACCTCGGTGGAGTCGTTTGGACAGCCTGTCTCTCCAAGTCCCCTCGCCCCCTCGGCGATTCCTTTACAGTTCAAATGACCCTCCAGGAGCGGAGCATGGACAAATTAAAAAAAATCAAAGTCAAATCAAATTAATTACGAGAGAAAAAGTGTCCAACTCGGATGGGGAAAGGCAGATCTCATCCCTCGCCGCAGCCTCCAGCGCTCCAGAGATGGGAGATGTTACCGCCGTGTTTGTTCGCAGAGTAAAAATAACAACTTAAGTTACTTACGATGCATCAGGGGAGAAAAAGCGTTTCCCCCATCAAAGCCCTCCTCCTCCCGTTTATTCGGGGCCGCTGGATGCAGCGCACCGGCGGCTGCGCCCAGTCAGTTTTACAAGGGGAAAGTGCCGTTTCCCCCGCTTTTCTTCCTCCTCTCCTCCGACGCGATAAATAACAAAAGGGATGCTGCAACAGCACCGGCACGGTCCGGGATTATCGGCTCTCTCGTTCCCCGCGGCGGCCCCGCCGCTCCCGGGCCGGGCCGGGCCGGACGCGGAGCCCGGGGCGCGGAGCCCTGCGCGGCGCTGCCGGCTTTGTTCCGCCGCGGCCCGGCGAGCAGGCACGCCGCGGGTCGGGGTAACAATGCGTCGCTCCCTCCTTTCTTCTCTATTCTCTTATTTTTTTGGGGTATAACGCGCCGTTTTGTTAATTCACCGGTCCGGCGGAGAGGGGCGAGAGGAGGGGAGACGCCGTCGGAAAATGAATGTTTGGTTTAGTTCTTCTTCTAGTCCTTCAAGAGCTGGCGAAGGGAGGAAAAAAAAGGATAAACGAAACCCCCATTCGTCCCTGAGCTTCCTAACTCCTCCTGCATCTTTCCAGTGAGAATAAAGGAAAATATGCGAACGGTGAAAAAGAAAAACAAAACAAACGAAAATCTCGGCGCGGGTTCGGAGCGGCTGCGAGAGATAACGGCGGTGCAGGAAAAGGTACGCTCACATGCACAAAAAGAAAGTGCAGTTCCTCCTTCCACCCCTCCCGGAGTGGCAAAGAAGCCAAGGAGGGGTGCGGAAGGTGGCAAGGGCGAGACAGATAGACAGACAGAGCTGAATGTGTGCGGATCCACTTCTGGTATCAAAGGGTTTCGCCTAGAGATGGTCGGAAGAGATAAAGGCTCGGAGAAAAGGGGGCGGCATTTTTTCCCTCTTAAATTGATATTTAATGGGAAAGCCTATTGGACAGAAACCTGGACACGAGTCACTTAATTGGACTTGACATCTGTCACAGTGTGGGAGTTTTCACAGCCCAAATATTTTCAGCAGATCAGATTCTCGCTGAATCTGTGCCACAAATTATAACAGTCGAGAGCAGCCCATGATATAAACCCTTGCCTCTGGATATACAGTCTCTAGACATGCTCGCTCCTACTGCCGTCGTCTGCCCCCCCCTCAAATATCGGATACCCACTGATCTAGAAAAACACCGCTGGCATTTCGCATGTAAGATAATAAATAAGCTTTAAACATCAATTTGCATCATGTACACCGAGCATGTGGAGAATCATCAGACTAGCTTTTTAGTTCGTTTATTTTGGTGGTCCCCCTGCCCTGTCTCCTACCACCCCCAATCCCAATGCACAGAAGGCATGGACCTGTCAGAGCCAGGGGGGCAAGAAAGGCACCCCTAGTCCCTTTACCCCCTGCCCCCCCTGCTCTGGTTCACAGACAATGAGATGAGCGAGCCAGCCATGAGTCTGTGGCTTTTCTATTCACAAGAGGCTGGATGGATCCAGGCCCCTTCACTCCAGAGCCAGGGGATGCCTATGACCAGAGTGACCCCTCTTGCTGCCCCAGCCTGTCCCAGATGACAGCCCCTTCTCCTCTCTGAAGACCCCTTCAAATGGGGGCTGTAGCCACTTCTCTTGGTGTAATAGTCATCCTCCACAGAGACTTTTCTTTGCCAGAAGCTTGTGCTTGGGGGACGTGAGAAAGACAGAGCAGAACTGCTACTCATCAGCAGTTCAGAGGGTTGTTCTGGGTCCCATCAGCAAGATGGGTGGGAGCAAGGTGGCAGGAAAACATTTGCAGAGATCCCTGCAGTTCACACATATGCAACAGGCTGGGAGATCTGAATGGGGAAAGATTCTCTACTTAATATGATTTACAGGACCTTAACGAGAATGAGTAGCATGTCCGAATAATTTTGGATTTTGTCTATTTCTTTGAAAATGGTAGATACTTAAGCAAAGAATACAATCTCCCTGCTTGTCACCTGGTCCACTAGGAGAAGAAATGCTCGGAATTGGATCCTCATGAACATTTCTCCCAGGGAAATTTAGGGATTTATCTCCCTTCCCCTGCTCATAGCAAGTCTCCAAGGCATCAAGAGGCTATCACTTGTGTAGGTGCTCTGACCCCACACACCAGCACTGGTTTCCTGGATGTCCAACATGATCCCAGCAGGGCTTCTGGAGGTGCTTGGCTAAACTATCTTTGGCTGCAATGGGACATGCCAGGAAGATCCAGATGCAAATCACTGAGGTTGTGACACATCTCCATTAAGCTCAGCTTTCTGCTAATCTTCACAAGTGTTCTTTGGCAATCAGGACCTGAGCAGTTCAAGGTCACTGTGCTCCACGTTGCAAGACTCAAGGTCCCATTCCATCAAATGAACACCATCTCACACTTCAGTGAGAAAGCTGTGAAGGAGACCTTCTCCAGCTCTTATTTGACAAATGCTTAGTGCTGAGGGCTCTGACTTGCAGCACTCCTCAAGGTGTAAGTTTGAGGTCTCAGCCCACAGAAGTTGCAGGTGTTGGAATAAGAAGCTGGCTAAGGCTGCCATAGACAATAGCCAGGAATCTGGTAATTCATGCAAGCCACCCTGATCTCTGCTACAGATGCTGTCATCATATGGTTTGCTTTTTACTTTCAATTTCCAGGAAATCACCAAACAGTTGCTTCTCACTGCCCTTCAGTAATGATGGACATTTCTGTCACCTCATAAAGCAGTGGTTACTGCCACCAGGATGTGATTACCCCACTGCTTTCCTCCCAGATGTGTTAAATCTAGAGGCTCCCACCTTGCCCTGGGCATGCATGCCAAGCCTGGGGTGTCTACCCAAACCTCACTTTTGGGATACTGTGACACTTCTCTGTATCTTTAGCCTTAAAAAGGCAATAAGAAATGCTGGAGCTGACAGCCTGGCTCTTCTCTGAGCAGACAAAGCCCCAAAGCTCAAAAGCAGGGCCAAATCTCCCAGCAGAGGGGTCTCCCACCTCTCACACTCACATCTAGAGGAAGAGGCTGGTTTCAAGAGATCAACATTCACAGAGCCAACTGGTCCAGGTGTGGAAGTCACCAGAAACAATCAGAAAACAAGGGGCAAAAGTGCGATTAATGGAAACTAGAAGTTCTACTTTGACAAAGGGAGGATGACTAACCATCTTCAAGCTCTTTGTGCCTTTTCCTTAGGAAATAGTTCACAAGTGGAGACCTGCATGTTGGGAATCAGTATGGTCCCAAAGGAAGCTGCATAGATGAAAGGACACCTTATGATTTGCATCCCCCAATACAGGCATGGCCAGTGCAAGTCTATGGTTGGTCTCTTCAATAAGCAAGTACCACTGTGGCATCAAGGCAAACTGAGATTCCCAAATGGTATCAAAGATGACCTCAATGCCGTGAATAACATTGGTTTGGCTTCTCTGTAAAAGGTCAAATGGCAATCTATAAGCTGTACCTGATGCAGAAAAAGTGAATGGGAAAAACAGAGGCCCAACAGGGACATCCACAGATTTTGTACTGCTGTGGCCTTACTGCAAACTAAATCCATGACAGTGAGTCTTGAAGAACAGGTAGACATACATCTCCTCCAGGAGAAGCTGGGATTATATTTCACTATGCTGGAGGGCTGTAAAGGGAACTATAAGCATCTCTTCCTCTTTACTTGGCTTGAGACATTGCTCTCAGGATTGGCGGTAGAGGAAAAGCAGAGATGGTTTCCAGTGGACAGCATCGCAGCTCACACTGCACTTTTCCCCCTCCCAGCAACCTCTTAAGTTTAATGAGAATGAAAGGTGTCCAGAGAAAGATTCAATATCAATAAAGCCACAACCCAACTTTTTAGGGGCTATCTCATTGAAAATCGAGAAGAAAATCACTCTTTGACTTACAGGACTTGCTGACAACCCAATAAAACCTTATGAACAGGACTGCTCACTAGATAAGACCTAGCATAGAAGCAATACCAGTTAATTCATTAAAGCAAAAAGTCAGCAAAGTGTCACAGGCCACCACTCAATATCAAGCCATAAATGATGCTGAATTTGTTGGGGAGCCTCAGGGTTTTTGGGGGGCCAGTGGGACTGGGCTTTGGAAAGGCGAGATTCAGAAGAGGATTGCCTTCAGGATGTAGTAGGGAGAGACAAGACTGAAAACAGTGCTGCCATGTGATGGTATCTTACAGAGAGAAGGCTCTTTCTTGTGTCATTCACGTCACATGATGATTCGAAGGTGATGTAATTTGTGAGAATAGTCTTGGTTGTTGTGTACCCCCTAAAACTCTGAAAGGCTGTAGCTCTAACAGCCTGAAGTGGACATTTGTCCCAAGATGTCCTTCTGGCCTGGCAAAGTAGAATAATGAAAGAATCCAGCTGCTTTCTTCAGCACTGGACCAGGTATTAGGAAAATAATTTTTCACTTGCAGCCTGAGCAAATCTCAGGGGGATGACACGGGGAGACATCAAACATGAGAACCCACAATGCCACTTTTATGGTGTTGCTTGTCAGAGCAGAGCTAAACTTCCATTACCTACATGTTCTCTATCTTTTGAAAGGACAGCTTTCTAGGATGCTTGAGAACATCCATTCTCTTTTATAGCTTACGCCATTCACGTTGCTGGCATATGCTGCCCATTGAAATAAATGGAGCTTGTCACTCTTGGATGTGTTCCTTGGAAATAAACGGTCAAACAAATTAGAACACTGAGCCATGAAAATCCTTGTCCTTTTGAAAAATCTGTGCTGGATGTAGCTCAGTCCCTCTGTTCATGGTTTCCTTGGACATTTGGGTAATATTTTTTGTTTTCCACTGGTCATATTTACTTTCCCTGAGGCAGTTTTAATAACATCAGGAGCTTTGAGGCTGCTGGCAGGAACAGCCTGCAACTGGGGAAGGTGAAAAAAAAATAGTTTCCCTTGGGACCACGAACAGAGGTACCAGGGCCACCAGGTCTGGATGCAAGTACACCCCAGCTGAGGTCCGCCAGTGTTTGCAGGACAGGCAGGATCCTTCTCCTGCTTCCTTGCAAATACGAGTGTGACTTCTCTGGGACTGGCTCCTATGTTAAACCAGTAGTCCCCAGTTGAAATATATGGCTTTTGGACAAAAACCTGATTCTTTTTTTCTACTTGCCACCTTTGGCTCACGTTCCTCGGTCTCTGTTTCAGTCTTAATCTTTTCCTTTGCTTGCTGGACTACAGGAGCCATGACACTAAAATTGAGCTCCAGCTGCTCCTGTAAAGAACCAGGTATGATCATGAGGGTGTTCATGACTCTTCACTGACATATTGTCTTGAAATCTGCAAAGATAGTCCTTGCAGTGTCAGTTAATATTCAGAGCTCTCATGAGGGTAAGGTGTCTCGAGAAATGGAGAATGATGAGGAGTTTTTAAAGGCAGAAGGGACAACTGTGAGCATCTCTCTGTAGGCTGAAGGCCACAGGACTTCCCTATTCACTTCTCATATGAATGAGCAAGCATTTTTCAGAAATTATGCACATGCTTGATCTAAACATTGATGGTGTTGGAGGATTCACTATTGATCCTTGGCAAGTTACCCCACCAGCTGTTTATCCCCACTGTTGTGAAAACACTTATGTGAAAAATGAGTGTGCACACCCTCGGCATCCAGCCATGGGATTTTGTTGTGTCTTGGCTCCCTGGACTAAGAATTCTCCATTATTATGTTATCAAGTTTAGGTAGGGATTTTGTAAACAGGTGTATGTATGCGTGCTGTGCAACTGATATGCCTGTGTGCACCAGTTATTAGCTTGGACTTTCCGGTCATGCAGAGCATAGTCGTTGCTGCTGCTCTGGTCAGATGTCTGGAAATTTTGGACAAATGGGAAAATTCCACCTGGGCAAACATTTCAGGCAGAAAGAGAAGACATGCCTGAGTAAATGCAGACATCTGTTGGTCCTTCCTAGGTTAGTATTCATTAGCAGTGGCCATATCAATTCTGCAGCCTTCTTTTTGTTAAACTGAACAAGTTTCAATGCCTTGTCCTTATGCAGAAGAGACCAATCCTGCTTTACTTTTAAGGTAAAAAAAGTACTTAAGGTACTTTTTTACTTTCTGATCTGGGATATTTCCAATTCCTCCTGTCCATAATCCTAGCCCAGAAATGTCATGCTTAGCATGCCAAGCTCTGAATATAGAACAAGAAACACATATCATGCTTTATAGTTTGTCTGTAATATTTTAATGCAGCCTGGATGCTCCTGGGACAGGTGTATTAGAAATCATATCACACTTAAATTATAAAAAACACATATAAGAATTGAAGAATGGCCACAGTGGGTCAGACTAAAGGTATCTTGTTTTCAGCAGTACCAAAAAAGGGTGAGTGGGAAACCTATGAGAATAACATAAATCTACAGTGATACCGCACTCAAATATTCTCCTGACATCCAGTTAATTAAAGTTTAATGCACTGGATGAACTTTCCTTCTCTGAATTTGTCAAGTTCCTGTTTGAATTAATGTAATTTCCCACAGAAAGGACTTCTCTGCAATTTAGGTAAATGCATAAAACGATGCTTGTAAAACATGTTTGCAAATAAATTAGCCAAGTTTGCTGAGCTACTGTGGCTTCTACTGCTGATGAGTACATGAAGAATAGTGTTGAGTATGTGGGCAGTAGTGCCGTATGTTTTGAATGAATGCATCTGGTTGAAAGCATAAACAGAGGGTGGATTATAGCCAGCTAAGGAGAAGAGGAGGAATCTCCTGCAGCCTGGGTAGTGGGAAGGAAGCAAGACCAAGGCCTGGCTACTTGCAAACATCTGAACACCTTAAACTGACCTGGGCCAGAGTCTGAAAATAAGACCAGTCATGTACAAGAGCGCATATTTGTTATATAGGTTGGAGCCATGGAACATGTCCCTGTGGAGTAGGCACTAAAGGAGTTAATAAAATGAGCCAGAAACAGAGATGTGTTAACCTTTACAATGGAACTCGGTAACAATCCGCACACAGAAATGGCTAGTGAGTAGTGAATTAAGCAGGGCAAATAGGAGGAACTCAGTGATTTTTATACAGGCACGATGTACTAAATGGAGGGTGTGGGCTTATGTGGTTCCCAAACACACGTGGCTGCGAGGCAGCAGTTAGTGAATTGAGAGGGAGGCAGACACTGTGTGCTCTGCCACCAAGGACCTTACCTGTGCACATGTGTGCAACTGCTGGCTGCCAGGGTGAGGAAAGAAAAAGTGGATGTCAAGTCTAGCTGGCAGCCAATGCATCTGTCTTCTGTCTTTCACTCCCCCACAGTCGAGGTGGAACTTGGCTATTTTTAAATCTGATGTCTCTCTGTGTAGCCATGGGGAATGCTCTTTCTGGATGAAAGCATGAAAAAGGAACAAAAAAAAAATAGGATTTTGAAGCCACCTGCACTCTATAAGCAGATATTTGTTCCTCTGTTGATGCTGAGCGCTCCAGCCCTGAGGTCTCCTTTCTCCACTTGGAAGTAGAACTTGTAAAACAAAACCCAGTGATCATTACTGGGCACCTTAGGCCAGATGACTAGGGAAGAAGAACTTTGCTGTTCGATACATGCGGTGTAAGAATGGCATTGCTGGAAGATCCAGGTGATCTGCCCGTTCAGTGCCCTTTCCCCAGCCATGACTGGTATCAGCATCCCACTGGTGAGTGCACTGAGCCCTCTCACAGATGCTGATGCCAGTGTCTAGTGTTGCAGTGTGAAAATAGGATATGCCCATATGAAACAGGGTTCAAAGGTTAAAAGCATGTCTGTAGGAGTGACACATTGGCCACCTAGCAACCAGGCAACCATAAATGTCATTTTAAGGTTTATCTCATACTGCAAATGGCCTATGGAAACCAGGTAAGCACTCTTCAGGAGCAGTTTAATCAGACAGGCAGGTGGAAGAGGAGCTACTCATTAGTCTAAAGACACCTGAATGGCTCTGTGGTACCATGTCAAAAGGCTGCCTTGCCCCATATTGACACCGGTTTGAAATAGAGGTTTAGAGGAGGAGAGTGAGAAACAGGTGACTAACCTCACCAAGCTTGATCTCCTGTCTTCTAGCAAACTGTTTTTTTTTCCTGAGGTCAAAAGGGTTTTGGGGAAGGTAACAATCCCAGAAGGATTTATTTTCCATTAATTTGTTCAACTAATTTTTTTTTTTAAATTACATCCACCCAACCACTTCCTTTTGTTCTGAACATGCTGTATTTCATTTGCCTCCTACTTCTTGATTTCTAGGAACAACGAACAACCATTATCTACCCTTCTCTTTCTATGCCTTAGCTTTTCCACTCTTCCTACTTTTGTACACCTCTATCACATCTTTCTTTCCAATAGCCTCTTTTCCACTCACAACACCACCAAGTCTATGGAGTTACTTGATACTTTATCCATGTAGTAATTTTCACAGGATCAGTTGCATACCTTGTCCAATTTTGTTGCCCTTCTTCTGCAACAATGTCATTTGTGGTGGGGACAGGACAACGATGTGCTCTTCAAGATGAAGTGACATAAGGGTGCTTTTGGTTATACCGTGTAGCCCTCTTTTTCCACGCTTGGCACAGTCAGCTCCCAAAGTGTCTGCTTGTTCATTCTTCCATTTCAGTAGTTTTATGCCTAGATGGGAGCTCCATAAGTTTCTGAGGGTGATACTGGATGAAGTGGAAGCCGGGACTTCTTGAGTCTAAGCCCAGATCCACAACCAGGTCAGAAACTGGTCTCAAACAAAAAATTTTGCCTCCTTGCACCTCAGTTCTGTCCCCACCAAAGGATGAATTTCCTAAACTAATGCAGAGGAAACAGTGTAAGGCAAGGTGAGTGTGTCTCATCTCCCTGTACAAGTGCTGTCAGGAAAGGGAAGGCCAGTGTTAATTAGGGTTAGCCCTAACATTGTTTGCACAATGAAAGTTGTAACACTTCCTGGCTCGTTGCGCTCCCTATGTTCTCACTCGCTTGTAGACAGGGACTAAAACTGGCTGATTAATAATAAAAAAGTGTAATGCAACTTCAAACAACTTTAGTGCCCAGAATGAGCAGAAAAGATTTTGCTAGTGTGCAGATTGTTCAAGATCAACCATTTTCTTTTCACTTTTATAGCTCAAGCCAGCTGTATCTGGCTTTACGTCGGCTTCTTTGAGTTATATGGTCAGTCTTAGCAAAGGAAGCAAATTGATTTATTCCAAGAAGTCACTCAGGCCTAACAAATTTTTTTCCCTAACAAAATCTTTTCAGGGAATACAATTAGGTTTCTGAAAATGCATCCTTTTCCCATGGAGGTTTATATCCTATCCTATCCTATCCTATCCTATCCTATCCTATCCTATCCTATCCTATCCTATCCTATCCTATCCTATCCTATCCTATCCTATTCTTATATCCCATTAAATCCTAGGTCCATCCATGTGCAGGCTTTAACCTCCTCAGAAGCTGCTTCTCCCTCAGCTTCCAGGCCTCTGGTTCTCTGGTCCTTCTGTTCCCATGATTTTGAACTCTGCTTCTGATGTAGGCTCTAGAGTTAGTTTTGCATCCTCTTCTTGAACATACTTCCTCATATCTTTCTCAATATGAAATCTGTCTGTTGACCACAGTTATCTTTCGTGCATGCACCCCCCTTTTATTTCCCCACGCTATTATCTATTACTGTTCATCATAAATTATTCTCAAATGGCCTACTTGGGTGGTCCCTTGTTTGAAGGGAAGAAGTATTAATAAGAAGACTGGCTGGTCAGGACTCAATCCAAGCCAAAAACACAGCCTCCCTGAAGGATAACCTCTGTTACCTTTTCAGGATTTCCTCATGAACTCAGACCATTTCTATTTGTATCTAGGACAATGCTTGATGCTTATAGGAACTCTATTGAAGCATCCTAGGGCAGTAACTCTAAATATATGTGTACATATGTATTCAGATAGGCACATTTTGCAGGCAGCTTCTTTAGATTTCTCTCAGGCTCCAGATTTTCTGCTTGTCTACTCAAGAAAACTCCACTTTCGGGCTATAATTAAAGATGGAGGGGGGGAAAGTAAAGCAATTGCATGTCTATGAAATTTCATCTTACAATTCACATTTTAATTTACTCCTTCTGTGACTTCTGTGTTCATCTCTATAGGCTTAGTATAAGACTTATATGTGGTTAGGTGGATTTCTTCTGGAGTCATGATTATGTAAAATTACAGCATCCCTTAAAAAAGTGCTTTTATCCCTCATGATGTTCAGATGAATTTGAAACTATGCTTGCAGAGAGTTATATGCACAGAAGTATAAATGTGTATGCAGTGTCCTGAGGTCAAAACTCTACGAGATATGAACTGTCTTACACCATTTTGATGGAGTGTAATTTCATCGTTCATAATTACTGACAAGATTTTTAGGAAGACTAGAGTCATAGTAGGATGCTGTAAAGCACTTGAAAGTCCATATGGCTTAGCAAGTATGTGCATTTCCAGGTGGTGAAGAGTGCCTGATGTTGAAGGCTGTGGGGGAGAAGATGTTTCCATTTCTGCATATTGTAGTTAAATGTTCAGCTCTGTGTAGTTCCATTTCAGCATTCTTATCCCATTGCCCCAAGAAACTCTTGTTGAATGACTTCAATATAATACCACTGGTTCACAGGGAAGATTTCTACCCATTGATCTCAAAGTGCTTTTAAAAGGTGAGTAGCTTCACTGATCTTGCTTTATGGGCAAGGGAAGATGGGGTATGGGTGAATTATAGGCACTGAAGAAATCTGGTAGAGGGCAGATGGAATCATGATCAAATGGGAACATGATTGGGGTTTGTTCAGCCTGAAGAAGAGAAGGCCCCAAGGCAACCTTATAGCATCTTCCAGGACCTAAGAGGGGCTACAAGAGAGCTGGAGAGGGACTTTTATAAAGGCACACAGTGATAGGACAGGGGAGAATGGCTTCAAACTTACAGGGGGTAAGTTTAGATTAGACATTAGGTAAAAATTCTTTAATGTGAAGGTGCTGAGGCACTGAAACATGTTGCCCAGAAAAGCTGTGGATGCCCTATCTGTGGAGGTTCAAGATCCAGCTGAAAGAGGCTTTGAGCAAGCTGGTCTTGTGGAAGGTGTCCTTGCCCATGGCAGGGGCACTAGAACTAGATGACATCTAAAGTCCCTCCCAACCCAAACCATTACAGGGTTCTATGATTCTATGAGCCAGTTCAGCCCTTTCTCCACCAAGACTCAGATGCCAGAATTTTTTGAGCAGAACGGTTTTCTGCCTACATCCATGAGATGGCTTAGGATAGAGCAGTAATTAATGGTGCTCTCTCAAATGAAACAAGATTAACACTCCCGGTCCACTTACGTTGTCATTCACTGACCTTAGGGTTTGGAGGAGATTCCCAAAGGAATTATTCCACAGACTGGTGGTAGCTATAGTCTCTGTAGGGTCATTTATGAAAAATGGCATCTCCGAGTCCTCAGCTCCACAAAAAAATCAAACCTCTGAGTTGATTTTAGACTGCAAGAACTCTTGATTGCTATCGACCATAGCTTGCTTGTATTCAGACTCCAGGTTTAAAGAAATAAAGTTGAATGCGAGGCTGTCCTGAAGTCCTCTTCTGGTTTTCTCAGGTAAGGCCTCCCCACTGCTCACGTTCTCCATAGTTTCTTAGAATGAGGACTGAGTTGTACCCCTATGCATAGTGAGTATGATCTTCCTGACTACTGCTCTGTAGTATTGAGCAGAAGTTAATGCAGTCTGATTCACTGTTCTCTTAATGTTGACAGATGAGCTGGCAAGTCTTTCTGTGGCAGTTTAGGCTACTTTCATATCCAGCTGTCTGCCTCGTCCATCAGCCGCAAGTCATTGTCCCTGCAACAGAAAGTCTCAGCAGCTTCAGTTCATCATCTGGTGTCTCAGTGCTTTCAAGCTAATGCACCAGACTCTGCCATGGCAGAGCCACAGGAGGATGCACATTCCCATCTGCCGATTCTGCAAAGGGAGTAATGGGAGGAGGGTCATCAGGAAGTTCTTAAACTAATGCTGTGGGTCTCATCAAAGCTGATCTACCAGAGCACTTGAATGAATCAAGTCACTGGTAAATGGGATTGGTATCATTGCTCTGTGTCTGAGCAGACTCCAGCTCACAGGGTATGGAGGCTCCAGCCCAGCCCTGGATCCTTAGAGCCTTAGGTCCTAACAGGAAAAGTCTCTGCTTTCTTGACGGATTCAAGATTTCATGACCATATCCATATTTTATATGCTATACATGCAAAATGAGTATGCTTTTCATTCAGAGCTTGTCATCTCAAGGAAAATTATAGAATTGGTCACAGGAGGAAGCAAATTACAGACTGCATCTAATAAATGGCCACTTACTAGGGGTGCAAATACTTGGGAGATGAACGGTCTCCCAAGGCTGCAGTTTCAGCGCTGCATGAAGCTTGACAAGTATATTCAGACTTTTTAGGCAAGTCCTTCAGAAGAAAAGAGATCTCCCTGCTTGTGAAATGGGGGAGGATGGGGAAGTAGCTGGGGAGAAGAGGAAGATTTAAGGCTACAGGTTGAGTAAGGCAAAACTTGGTTTTGTCCCTTCTAAGAAAGTTAGGGAGAATACTCTGAGGAGTGTGGCAAAATGTATTTCTAAAGAGCTCATGGTCCCTCTGCAGGAAAGCAGGAGGCAGGATTGTACCCTCTCCAAGCATCAAGCAAGAGTACCAATGTGGCAGCTGACTTCAGTCTCTGTTATGGCTGCTTGGGCATCATCCCTGTGGCATATCCCTGCAAAACCTAGGGGCATCCTGGAGCTTCAGCAGAGGCTGAGACTTTGTCATGGTGCAGATGCTGGTGCTGGGTTCCTCCTCACCAGCTGGACTGCTCTTCCAGCAGCCAGGAAGAGCAATCACTGGCAAAGGAAATAAGATTGAGTCGAGCACACTGTGTAAATACTGTTTGGGCTACATTCATAATCCCACACTGTGAGCTGCGTTTCCATGAGAGAGGCAGTCTGGCCTCCTTGGATAATCTTAATCATTTCTGACATGAAGGCTTCTTCTCCTATTTCATGACTTATTTCCCCAGTATCATTTAAATGTATTAAAACACTGTTAGCGTAGAAAGTAGGCATCATGTTAGCATAATATCTAATCAGAACTAGTCTGGCTGTCCCCGCAGGGTTTATTTATTTATTTATTTAGTGTCTGTTTGTGCTGTTTTCTTGTTAGATTGGAAAGCCCTTCCTTGACATACTCATTTGTTCTGCTGTGTAATAGAATAGGATCCTTCAGAGCTGCTGACATCTGCTTTATTCTTGAGATCTGCAACCCTCAGCCCACAAAGCAACAATGATAATAATAATAATAGTGATAATAATAATCATAGTGCTAGAAAGCCTGAGAAGTGAAGTTAAGCATGAAAAAGAGAAGACAAAAAATGGACGAGGAAAAAAATGGACCGGCAAAGAGTGTTTCAGTCACTGTGAATGTATTTTTATCAGCCCTGATTCTCCACTCATTTACTCATGCTTTATGATTGCACTGCCCTGTGAACTGCAATTAATTTCTTTGTGACTTACAATATTGCTGGGGAGTGGGGATCAGGCACCGTGGTGTGTGCGACCAGGACACTTGTTCATGGGTATATTCAACTCTGCTCTCGCTCAAGTACATCGCTTTGATTTCTCAATGGCATTGCAGTATTGATTTTGAAGGGAATTAGTTTCTTCAGAGCTTCTGAAGATCTGGCCACTGTGATTTCTCAGGGACTTATTCAGCCTCTTCCCCCACAACTTTATCCTTACATGTCTCAGCTGAAATAATTGGCATGGCACTATATCAAACACAGAGGATGCAGTCCTGAAGGCTGGAGGGGAATCAAATCCAGAGCAAGCCTTGACAAAAAGGTGCATGAGGAAGAGAGTTGCTGGGCTAAGTGCTGTCTGAAATAGGCTTGGTAACTGTGACTGCCCACTTTGAGCCATCTTGTCTGAATCCTGCTCTGTTGAGATAATACAGGGCTTTGTACTAAAGAGAGGAGTGAGTGTACTGCAAGGAGGAAAGGAGGTAAATGGGAAGAAAAGATAGGAAAAGAATAAGAAAGGAGTGGAAAAGAGGAAGGGGGAGGAAAAAAAAAAAGAAAAAAAAGTTAAAATTAAAATTAGAGTTCATAGCAGTAAGATCAAGACAGGTCGAGCTTCAAGCATCTTTGAAGTGGAGATCTTATCTGACCATATTAATCTAAATGGCTCTTTCACCATCCCCTAATGTAAATTATTCACACTTATGAATTCTGCATGATTTTTGACTTGAGAAGGAAACAAAACTCAGGACTTGTGGTATTCAAAAACAAGGTTCTAAAGACAAGTTTTGTGGCTTGTCTCAATTAGTGTGGCCAGTGAATAGGCAAACGAACCTAGAAGGGATTGAAATTAGTGAATTTAGCTCATCCTGAGGATCCAGGAGCAAGTGGCTCTCTTGCCCTTTAATCTAAGGCCCATAAAAACAGGGTGGCTGAACAAGTACAGAGACCTGGAAAAGCTCTAAATAGCTTTATTAACAAAGACACAAAACCACCTGGACCCAGAAGCAAACACATTCCAGCCATATTCCAGCATTTGTCATCTTCTTCCTTTCAGAATGACAGCCTGGGCTGAAGATTCTTGCTCATAATAGGTTGCCAGTCTTGCTTCTTCTAGTCCAGGGCTTGGGTCTTTTCTGAGCCCTTAGTACACACAGTGACAATTATCGGTGACATTATTTTTTTAACCTGACATAGGTGTAAGTGACATTTTATGAATATTGATAGAGTCACCCTTCTGCTGAGTTCCTTATGTATATGGCATGCAGACATGGGGTAATACCAAATAGAAAAGGGGTTCATGAAAACCAGAGATGGAAAAGATTTATGAGGTCACATCTGCTCCTTTTTCTCATGGCATATGCTTATAAATTAAAGTGCCTTTATTAGCGTTTTGCCTGGTTTTACATAATCTAGCCAGCAGGACTTTTGTGTCCCATGGGAGACTTTTTCATCTACCAGTGACTCTCACATGCTCAAAACACAGAACTGCAAACAGGAGTTTCATGATAACCTCTTACAGAACCTCACCCCATGTCAGACCTGCAGAGGACATACATGTTCAAAAGCTTTTCTGATTTGTCATTGTTTGAGCTACATCAACCAGATAAAGGGTCATGGCATCACTCAGACACTCAGAAGCATTTCAGTACACTTCCATTCCATTTCAGGTGACTATTTTATTTCAGAGGGCACGAGCAGGAGTGGATTTCCCAATAAGCTGATGATTCCTACACCTCTCATAAGTAACATTTTCCACCATGCTATCTGGGCCACCAGAGTCCTCCACTGGCATCAGACTGCTCACCTCTCTTTCACGCATCATGATTCAGGCCTGTGTCCCTGGCCACAGGCTTGCTGGCAACCTATATCTTTAAGGGTCCAGATGAGATTTTCTTTCTGCTATGTTGTGTACACTTTCTTGTTTTGCTCCTCACTGCAGCCCCACAATACTTTCCTTGCTCTTTTGAATAATTGCAGTCTGTGCTCTCCATTGATAATTGCCTATCCAAGCTAGCTACTCTTCCCATGTATACTCTTTCCTCAAAATAAAACCCTCTTTGCAAATTTAGGGCTATTTCCGTTGTTCTTCTGTTTCTCCTTGTAGTTTGTTCATGTCTCTGTGGAAACTGGATATTTACAGTTAGCTTCGCTAGTCAAAAAAGGTCACTTTGGAGATCCTTAAATTGATTCTGTCCTTGTCCAGCTTGGTGAGCTGATGCCTTTGAGTCTGAAAGCCTGAGGATGAAGTAATAATATTTTTCTTGACTTTTTGGTTACATAAGACTTAGAAAAACTCTGAGAAATTACTTGGAGGAGGAGTGGCTCTTGGCATAGAGGAAGCTGGAATGGGCCACAGTCTTTCGGGATAGCTGGACTAAGTGTGCAGGTGGAAAATGACATGTAAGATAAGTAGGCAGAGTTATGGAAAAACATTGAGTTTGGCTGAAAAAGAAAAAAAGGAGGAAAAAAATTGGAAGGTACATTTACCATCACTGAAGGGAAGAGAAGCCTTATGGCTTACAGACTGGCTGATAGGATTCTTGGAAATGAGGGCAGGTGATAACAGACTGTAAGCAAGTACTTTCTTATGACAGAAATCTGCTACCTCTCTCAGTTTAGCCAATGGGGAAAGAACCATTATCTAAAGGGTAGGAACAGTGAGCTCCATTTGATGAGGGCCCATCATGGGCGTAATTTCAAGAGGAATACTCACAAGCACTGTTAGTTTTCTATGCAAGCATAGTGGCTTATATTCTTATACCTAAATGAATAAAATTAATCTTTCAGATCTTACCATCTGAACAAAATTGTCATTTATCTTCCAAAACATCTAAGGTTAGAGAATTCATAAATGTACATGAGCCCTGAAGAGGAGGCCATATTTGTTCCAGTGTCTCTTGATTTTTGGGAATTTGGCTATGACCACCCAAACCAAAATGTTCTGCATTCCATTCCTAATATTATCGCAATCTTATATGATCATGTAATACACAGCAATTGAGCCAAAGAAATCAACTACTCAGAATTTGTCTCAGACACCAAACACGGCAGTTTTCTTGTACTTCTGTGTTACATCATTATGGGACATTGATTTCCATTACCGTGTATTTCAGAAAATTCTCTGGGTAATGCTCTGGTGATTTGCTCCGAACTGGGTGTCTCAGTCACCTTTTGGCAGGCAGGAGGAAGAAACACAGCTTGCCTGTCAAACAAAACCCTGTCAACCCAACAGACCGTTGTCCAGTTCCTGTTCTTCGTGTAGTATCTCTCAGGTAGAATTGAGCCTGTATTCATATTTTTTCACTAATCAGGTGAGATTTGGGATAATTTGCTTAAAAATACCATATCACATGTTGCCATCTCTTGGCATGGTAACCCAGTGAAAAACACTGCAGCAATAATGTTGCCTTCTGGACCTGAGGATAATGAAGACCCAGTTCTGCTGGGAGACAGATGTATTAGTAGTTAGCAAATGTTTGAACATGCTTCCACTCTGCAACCTATGTCCAACGTGATGCCAATTTAACAAAACTATGCTTCTCTGTAGGACATCTATCCATCCTTCCTGCTGGTAAGATGTCTTACTGTGTGATCAATGTCAGTAAAAGCCGTGGTACTTCTCTCAGGTTACATCAATTTATACTACCTGGGAAAGACTGTGGAGAGCTCAGAAGTCTGGTATGAGCCCCTGAGACTCTTAGCAGAACCAGAACCATCAATTCTGTGATAAGTGTTGGGTCTCTTAGCCTAGAAAAAAATAACACGGGAGCTGGCCATGAGTACAGAAGTTGTTAAAACACCAAACACTAATCAAACTCTTGCAAGACAACAAGAGGACTGAGAAATAGACTGAGACACTGATGTTTGGGGAGAGGGTTCATCCCATGACATAGAGGTCATAGAACATTTCTTGTCTCTTTCTGCTTTTAATCTAGTAAATAGAACAAATTTTATCTGAAACAATACTTGTCTTTAGACACGACATTGCTCTAACGGACCTGTAACTCAGCTCTTTCCGCATGCCTGATCTGTTTCCCATTCATTTCAACAATCACACACATGATAGCCAGAATCCTAGCCTTCTTTGAGCAATTTTGTCCCTCAGCAACACTAATCCGGGGTCACTGTCTTACACTCAGAGAAATGGCAGACACTTTTCCTGATGAAGGACTAAGGTTCAGATAAATAACCAGTGTGTTCAGGGGGATTACATTAGACTTGATCAGGCTACTGTGAGGTGACTTGTTATGTTGCCTTTTCAGCTTCTTCATTGCAAATTAAGAGTAACTTTATGGTTGCAGAAATATTGCATGTGACTTTTAGAGTAAGTAGCTGAGAATAGAAGATGAATTTGTGCCTTCATCTTTCTTTAAAGCATTTAGGAAAAATGTTTTCAGAGGTGCAGTTCACAATCTCCAGCATCTTCTTGGTTTTCTGATTTGCTCCCTTTCTATGCTTACTTGAGGATAGGTAAATGAAGCTTTGTTTCAAAAGAATTTACTCAGAGAAGAAATCAGGAAATCTGACAATTGTGGAAATAAGGATTTGGGCTGTAGGCCATCCTGAATTTGCTTGTGCTCATGGTTAGTGTTCTTCACTCAAGTTTAGACTGCTCTTTCAGCTAGAGTAAGGGTCACTCTAAGATGCAGCCTTAGATACAAACATGGTCAATATCGTGTTTTGAACACTTCAGGAAACCACAGGAAAGGAAGAACATGCATATGACTAATCTCTATGGAGCATGAATACAGATTTGGTCCTCTTCATCCACTCCTTATAGTAGAGGCAAGTTAACACTTTCTTGAAACCTGTTTTCAAAGAAGCCTCACAGACAATCATCAGCCCCCTGCCTTCTCATGCCCCTCAGCAACATCAGACAGGTGCCATGCTCAGGAAAGAATGATTCTCATTTCTTTATTTAAACTAGATGTGGTTAACTTCAGTGAGTAGGTGTTGGTAGTTACTGAATTTTCAAGGTGTACACTGTTCCTGAGAACAATTTTCAAACTCACCTGAGTCAACATGTTCTGAACATGAGTCATTTTCCTCGCCTGACAATGTCTCACAGTGAAAGTATCATCCACACAGTGCTCACCATTCTTGACAGCATCCTGGGAAGGGATCCCTAAGGACCAACTCCTGTTCACTGAGATGTGATTCTATATGTGTCTGTAAAAGAAAAATGGTAGGGATAAAGATTAATTATTTAGCAGGAGTCTTGGTGCCACTGACACACCCGGAGTGGGGTTTGTCTCACTTAACTTTTTATGTCCCCACTTCATCTGAGATAGTTCCTCCTGGCTTCCTTTACACTCACTGGAGAAAAGGAGACATGATGAAGATATGACTCATCTTGCCTGGTTTAGGCGTTTCTGGTAGGGTGAGGTGAAGTACCCACCAGAAGGGCCTGTTGCTCCCCATTAAGAGGAATCCAGACTGGTGACTGTGAATAGAAATGCTCAGCACTGACCGCATAAATCCCAGCCGCAGCTTCCAGAAGAGGCCCATGCAAGTCACATACTTAGGTCTGTCCCTCTCCTCAGCTGAGATTCTACTCCTTGCACCCTTGCTTTTCCACACTGGGCCTATTCATTTTCAAATCAGTTCATATTGAAAAAGAATTTCCACTTCTTCTTCAACTGACAGCAGCAAATGGTGGGGTGTTAGCTGTTGCAGAGGCAGAAGTGTGTAAAGGTGCGTTTACCTCTTTCCTTCGGATTTCACCTGGTATTTTTACACTATTTTTCTCTTCTCTGATCTCTCACAGCCTCAACTCTCCACCCTCAGAGCGAGATAGACTTGAAGGCAGTGTAAATGATAACTGCTCCACCCAAGAAGGTCCCCCAGAAATTACAGCAGCTGCGGACCTTCTTCTCACCTCTCTCTCTTTCCTCTCTCTCCCTTGATCTCTTTGTTTCTTTGTCTCCCTCCTCCCCACCTTTTCCGTCTTTGTTTTTTTTTTACCCTGTTCCCTCATGATCTCCCTCCGTCTGTGTCTCTCAGTCCCTCTCCCTGGCTCACTCTCTCTGGAGACAGGTCTAGTGGCCTGGTTGCCATCTGCTGCCTGGGTTGTTTTTTTATGTGAGTGCGTGTGCGTATGCGCGCGCGAGGGCGCACGTGGGGGTTTTTTTTATGAGGTTGAGATCAGATGGCATCTAATCGATCGTCATGGTCTCCATGGTTACCTGGGTGACAGAGTAGTTGGGATAGAAACATACTCCAGCCTGGGGCTGTCAGACCATTCCTGAGAGAAATAATAAAAAATAAATAAAATTTAAAAAAAAAAAAGAAAGAAAGAAAACAAAAATCAAACCTCTTCCATCATATTTTATGCATTTACATCTTCCTCAGATATAGGAAAATGTAGCCTGTGCTTCTGTTTTACATTGTCACCCCTTGACTTGGCTTCAGGAGGAACAAAGCAGACTTGTTTTCCTTTCTGCATGGCACAGGCACAAAAGTGAACCATATCTTTAGAAGAAGCTCCCCTTTTCCCCTTTTGCTTCTCTGAAGGTTTGATTTTTTACTTTTTTTTTATCCCCCCAGTCACTGTTTTAACCATAATCATTATTTTTATTCTTCTAAATTGGATGGTTAGTCTCTTGAATTGACTAAAGGCAATAGTATCCTTCAGTAAAAGGAATTGCAATCTATTAGTATGAGCAGTATCTTTTTCTCCCTGGCCTCAGCCCCCAACACTAGACCATCTTTAGCCCTCGTTGTGACAGATCAATCAATCTGTCTATGATTCCTGCTTGGAAGCAAGTGGAGTGTGATGTTAAGCATGAATTATGGAATCAGGTGAGTTTTTTGTCTCTAAAAGAAGATTGAGTTGGGCATGGCAACATCTCTGACCATGGCAACTAGTGTACCAGGTGCATGTACACAGTGCAGAATACGAACCTGCGTGAATCGGGGGAGAATGCTGCTGCTGCATTTCACGCAATATCACTGTGACAGATGCACCTCAATAACCCAAGAATTTCACAAAGTTTGCCTACAGTGAACCAGCCAGGTATACCCTGCCTGATTCCCTGCCGGTCATATTCTGCCTGAGCAGACATGAATTTGTCTTTGACTTGACCTGAACATGGCTCCCAAAAGTCAATCAGGTTACGTCTCCTGTCATCTGGCTGCAGCCACAGCACTAGTGCTCATCAAAGCCCCCCCATTGTAGTGTTGGGGGTGGTGCTGCCCTGGTCATATTCCCGGTTATGGTTTCCAAGCACACAGGACTTTGGAAATGGCAAATGTAAACATAGCCAAAGGGAGCTAATAGCATCAATGCACACGGCTGTGACGGGCTGAGAGGCTGGTGACCCAGCAGAGCTCTCCAGAGACCTAGAAGTGCTGACTTACTGCTGCTCACTATGAGATGCATCAGATCAGAGCATCCCTAGACAAGTAAAGATCACACGGAGCTACACAAGGTTGGAGAGCTAGATACACCTTTACATGGTTTTTCTCTTCCCCAGTTCTGAATTATGCTGATTTTTAGCTGGAACTTGTGGTCTTGCTTTGCTTTTTTGCCTTGCTAGTAGAAGAAGCAGGTGGCCAAGTTGGGTTGTTCAGTTCAGGCTGCAGATATGCATTGAGGGAGATATTAAATCGTCTGAAGGGTATCATTACAGGTGACATCCTATCCGCCTACATGCACAACCTTCAAAAGGCGCAGGTCTCCAACTATGCCTATGTATGATCTGTCAAACTCCCTTGTGTCCTAAGGGTTTAAAAGATCACTAGACACTGGTGCCGCTAAGCCCCAGCATGACTCTAGGAGAAAAATATCAGCCTGAATTTGTGCAAATATTCAAGAGGGACAAAGACTTGGCAACGTCTACACTTGCAAGGAAGGGTGACACTGGATGTGAGATGATTGTGATGGGGCAGGAGGAGGCAGGGTAACGTCAGGGATTCTCCTCACCTTTGGAGAGGGAGGAAGCTTGCAGGAGGCTGTTACAGCTCAAATCACCTCAGAGCTCTGCACTAGCTGGATGCTTGGGCTCCAAAAGAAGCAAAAGATTGGGAAGACAGGTTTTGTAGACATATCAGGTACTTTGTCCTCCCACTGGAACAGCAAACAGAGCTTTTAGTGTGGAAGGTTGTGGTGTTTGGGCCACAAAAGTCCTCTCCCAGTCTATGAAAAATATGTCACTTAATTCCCCTCCACCTCAGTAAAAACTGCATTGATTAAAAATCATCTCTCATTTGTAGTTAGTCAAGGGTGATGTTTCAGTGTAACCTACTTTAAAAAAAAAATCACACCTATTTGAATTCTGATTCTACTCCCTCCCAGCAGCATAAAATCCCTGCTTCTAACCAGCGGGGTGGGAAATCCTGTGCTCTTCTATATTCCCTAATGTTAAATGCCATGGGCCTCCTAGATTTTCCTACTGTACAAACACAAACTAATTAAAGTCATTCAAATACATCCCAGCCAGAGAATGAGAATCTGTTCACTTGAGGGAAGACCGCTGGTTTCCATGTCCCAGGCAAAGCTCCCTCGCAGTTTACATTGTTCTTTTCGCAAGGGATAATTTATGGTAAAGCCAGTTTCCACTGAAACATCAGATGTGTGCACGGAGAGGGGAAAAAAAATGTAAACACAACAGCATCTTTGTGAATGCAGCGAGGTGCTGGGGCCTGCCTCTGCATGCTCCATAATATATTAATACACACTGGCTGGCCAATCCCACTGGAGCATTCAATCATGCCACATTATAATAGAATTTAATGGAGTTGACAGCAAAGACCTAGTTGCTGGAGACACACGAAAGACCTTTGCAATGAGGATAACAATTAATAAAGGAAAGCGCCATAGATTTTTGGAGAACCTCATAAAAAAGTAAAATATCGACATTGATCATGGCATGCAAGGATATTAGACACGTAAATCTAGCTATTGCCTTTATTTATTTATTTGCACATCTTTAATATTATAGGCACAGGTTTCCCCAAGGCCAAAATGCAATTTCTCTCTCGATTTCTCAGCAGGAGCTTTTCATCTCCCTATTCACCAGGTTTTGAATTGCACATTTAATAAGTGATAAAGAATTCCTGTCTCTTTTCCTTGGGCTTTTATCACACAGTTTTTGCTTCCCTTCTATCTTGTGATGGAAACAACAATTCCCTTTACCTGGCAGTGTTGTTTCTTGGTGATGTGGTGGTGGTATAAAAGGGGATCTGGAGCCAAGGTAGGTGTCTGGACTTCAGTGTCTGCTGATGTGCTTTATATGCCAGGATGCACTGGGAAAGGCAAAGAGTGCATGGGATAAACATAAAAAGAGGGAGAAGGGATTTACAAATCTGTAAAACAGCTTTCCCCATCTGCCTCCCCAGAAATTTTTGGCAGTAGGAAAAGCTTATGATTTCACTGCCTTCATCCTGCTGCCTAGGGAGAGAAGTCTTCACCCTTTATGGAATATGTGTAGTCATTTTAAAGAATCGATCCTGTGGGCAAACTACATCCGTCTCCTCCTTGTGTCCTGATGAAATGGCAACCTCATCTTCTTCAGCTGTCAGCATTGTTGAGCTCCAATAGACTCAAATCTTTCTGTACTTTTCTGGCTGTGCACAGTTAACACACTCCTGAATCAGGGCTGCTGCTTGGCTCTTTGCCTTGGAGAAATTCTGAACGGCATTTCCAAAAGTATTTAGGTGTGAACTGGTATCTAGTGGGATATTTAGAAACACCGAGACCCCTCACTGATGGATACAGTGCCTGTATCTGTGAATGCCTATGTAGCACTGGAGAACTGCCTCCAGACTGACACACTTGAGATCTGTCTGACTTCAGCTTCACACCATCATAAGCCCACTCATCTCACTGGGCTTCTTCTTAACTTACACTGATGGACCATGAAGACAGGATCAGCCTCTGGTGAACCTAAGCCCCTGGTAATGAAAAGGTTCAGCTTCCAGAAGTTAATGATCCTTGTGGGACCCTTCCAACTCAGGATATTCTGTGATTCTATGATCCTGTGATTCCAGCTGTGTAGCCTCGGGAGCTGGAGCTTGGGGCATTGAGCTCACATCAAAGCTGTTTGGAGCAGTCAGAAAAAAAATTGAGGGGCCAAATCCATCCCTGGTTTGGGACTATAGAAATTGATGGGTTTATAAGAGGGATGACTTTAACATCATGTTTAGAGATTAAAAACAACTGTGTTTTTTGGGCACTTGTAAGCAGGCACAGTACAACAATAAAATCTGGATTGAATACTTAGATATTTCAGTTTTAAGACCAGCTGCAGCAGGTTACCTTCTTTTCAGGTAGATCTACCTTGTTTTTCTTTCACTTATCTATGTACAGATGCACTTCCCCAGGACAGGTGATGTCTTGCTTGGAACAAAAGGGCCCATTTGTCCATATCACAGCAGCAGTGACTGCATGGTGCCATCACATGCTCTCCTCCAGTAAATTGAGTTTGTCAGTGCTCAGCCACACAGCTGAGTGGAGTGCTGCATGATGCCTCACCTCTCCTGGGAGAGAGAAGTTGGCATAAGCCATATCATAATGGGATCCAGAAACAAAGAAGCGTGAATGAAGTGCTAATTGCATTCATAAAGATGTTAACAAAGGAATTAAAATGGCAGAAGCTCCCTTTCTCCCTCAAGATTCATATAAACAATCAAAAATATATTAATAATCCCTGAAGTTTGCAGAGATTATACAGAGATAGGGCATCAGGTCTTGGAAGGACCATTTCAATGGTCTTTTTTATTGGATTCTGTATCAGAGATGAGACACTCCACTGCTTTTGTTTATCCTTGTTCTTTTCTTTCTGTCTTTTTTTCCTGTCATTGTGCTTCCTTCAAAGAACAGGAAGATTGCTATTCTTTTTTCCCTGGAACTTTTAAAGTGTTATAAAAATAATGACACCATATTAAAAATTGTATGTTTTCCCAAAAAGTATCCCATAACCAAAATGACCTCAGAAGTTTGGCTAATGACACAACAGAAATTTCCTGCATAAAATAGCCTGAAACATTCTGATTGTTTAATCTCATTCAGTTCTGCTTACCTTTCCATGGAAAAAGGGGAAAAAAACCCCATGCTTTTTCCTCAGTCAGTTTCAATGGGATTTCATCCTTCCATTACCATACTCTAGGACACTGTTGTTATTTGCATTTTTACTACTGAGAGAAAAAATATCCTTGTTAAAATTCTTTCCAATCAGTGGGGTCTTCCCCCCCCCCCCCCCCAAGAATATTACCATTAGCCTTAACCTTGGAAAGGGCTTGTTTCATGGATCTTAAATTTTGAGGCTACTTTAAATTGCTTGTATGAGCAAAATGACAGATCTTTGCATTTTAGTCTACTCGGCTGTACTTATCACACCTTCCCAACTCTTGCATTCGTGTTCTTTTCGCCTGCAGAACACCTGTGGATGTTGAAACCAACTAAACATTTTTGTTCCATTCACTAGTCTTCAGTCACTCCCAACTTTCTAAAACTAACTTTCATTCTGGAGACTGCAACTTGCCCATTCCTTATAACCATGCAAAGGTGGATTTGTCTGGGAAAGATGAATCCAAGCAATTCAGCAGTTCTGTAGAAGAGACGTTTCTATCACCCTGGTGACTAAGGAGACAAGGCTGAGGTGCTTGCAGAGGAGAAGAGGACCCTGGACTAAAGCAGGGAGGTTGCCTGTCCCCCTCTCCCCCAGCTTCCTCCATCCACTCAGGACTTGTAAGTGCCAGGATTGGTGGTTTTGGCTCTGGAGGGCAGGAGACATAAAAAAGTAGGGAGCACATCCAGGGAGATGAGATGGGATGTGCCACAAACATCCAAAGAGAATGAAGCTCAGATCTTCATGCATGCGTGCAGATGGGGTCTTTGACTGGACAGGGCGGAAGGCATGAACCAAGGGGGAAGTGTTGTGTATAGTGGGACAGGATAGGCTGAGAGGGCAGAGGGCCACCATTCCTCCACCATTCTCTGCCCTCAGGAACAGGGTCTTCTTCAAGCAATGTTGGGACATGAGCAAACAAGGGAAGCCTTACCTGAAGAAATTTTGAAAGAAGAAATAGAAGGAAATAAAGCCCTTTGTGCTGCATGTAGTATTGAGGGAGAGATTGTGCACCCACCCACCTAATACACTAGACCCTTCGAAAGAGCTGAACCACTCAGGAAAGCATCTTTATTTCAACAGTACACTTTCATTCCATGAAAGTCAGATTTGGGATCGCTAGGATGATGAGGAATATCGGAGCTCAAGCACTCACCATGTTGGGGCAGTTGGTAGTAAACACTATTCCTGAGGTGGAGTTAACCCTCCTACACCAACGGGTCACCTCCCACTCCTTTCTTCCTCACCTTTGCTTCCCTTCTTTATTCCCAGGCACACCAAAATCCCTCAGAAATGCACTCACAGTTCATCCTTCCTCCTTTGTCTCTGTCCTGTCCTCCACAAGATCCTGCCCACATTTCAGTGGGACCCCCACTCTGCGGTGCTGTCCTGGCACTACTGCACTGTCTCAGGAGCTCCTGAGGTCACGAGCTAAACGCATCATGGAAGGAGTGATGAAAAGAGTTGATGCTAGGAGGAAGAATGAGCAATTCTCCTGCATTAAACATAAAACCTAAAATTAAAGCAACTTTCCATGTTATAAACAGCTACAGGAAAAGTGGTTACCAGTTAGCAGCAGCAGCATTTTTCAGGAGGTGCTGGGAGTCAGGATGGGGCTTAGCTACTCTTCTTATCTCAGTATCCCTAGCTCAGGTTAGAAACACACCTCTGACTATGGCTTCAGTGCATGTGAATGGACCACAAGGGCAGTCTCAGCCCAGGTCTTGTTTCCAAAGAAATGAAATGTGTATCTTCCACGTGGTCAGCTGGGAGGGAGAAGCCTATCTCAGGAGTGATGGCAGGTGCTGCCGAGCTATTTCTATTTTCCAGCTCTGCAACCTCCGGAATCTCTTTAATGCAAACCGCCCGCCAAGCTCCATTCACCGGCCCTGAAGATCAGCCAGTTGTCCGGGATTCATTTTTAGAGCGGTTTTTAATTTTTTTGAAGTATCTAGCTGGCAGATTTTTGGTCTCACCTGTGACTCAGGAAGAGACTTGCAAATCTCATTCTCACAGATTCAGTTATTTAAAGGGGCACATCACACTAAGAATTTAGTTTCTGCTTTTGATAGAGGGAACACGGGGGTAAAAGGATATGAAAATAAAATCAGGAGGTATAAAAATGCTTTGGCATATTTGTTAGAGATGAAAATATACTTTATTTGATTTCTGTATTCCCTGGGGCAGTGAGGGAACCCCTATGGAATTGCATTGAAGTAAAGTATGAAAATCAGAGAGCGAATTTGACAAGAAGCTCCACCAAACTCACCTAGCGGCTCAGTGAAGTGTAAAATGTAAAGCTAGCAGAGTAAAGAGTGGCATAGCTCAGGGGCAGGACTTTGGTTACTGTGTTTTCAGGTGTTAGTAACAGGAATACAGACAGGAAAATACATAGAAGGTACACCCCAGCATGATTTTATTTGGGGATTTTATTCTGTGGTGTTGACAGCTATTGAGAGATGTCAAAAGTAGACAGTAATTTTTTTAGTCAGTCATGTTTTTAGTCAATCATGCAATTTTTTAGTCAATCTTCACAAGCAAATATGCACACACAGACATATGTGTGCTGCTACTGGTCCAAGTGATTTTTGGTGTCTAGCTTGCTCAAATGCTTTCAATTAAGGTCTGGAAATGGTTGACTCAGTCAGCCTACACGACACTTGCCAAAGACAAAATTAGTTTCAGTCACTGCTGTTTTCTTTCCCAAAAAACAAAGCCCCACTCTCCCTTTCTCTTTCCCTTGTATTTAGCAGAGAGTATTTCTCAGGTAGGTGTTAACTGATTTTTAATGTCACGGAAACGTCATCTGCAAATTCGTTAGAAACTCTTTAGTACAGCAGCCTAGTAAAACAGATGATTAATATTGGTAAGCTCCTCATTTGCATATTAATTGGTCTCTGTACTCAACTAATTAAAACAGGGCTGCCTGTTTGTAGACTTTCTGAATTCCAGATTGTTGCTATTGCTCCTATGTAAGTGCATTTAGCACAGCTAAGGCAGGAAATAGATACTACAAACCAGCCATCCCAGGCAGTGGTAGCAACATTTTAAGGCTACAAGGGAAGTGCTTTCAGCGTTTTCTTCCAAAAAAATGAACAAGACTGATGCTTGAAATAGCAGGACGTAATGACTAAGCAATGCTCCTACTTGCCTGTTATGCTGTCAGAGAGCAGGACAACTGCAGAAACCTGACAAATCAAAGGCCAGATGGAGAAGAATGTTTCAGGGCACAAAGAAGCCCAGGCTGAGCTGCCCTTAAGCCTTGTGGTACTTGCTTTTCTACAGAGATGCAGCCTAAAATCAAAGCTCGGGCTGATGTTTCAAGACATGAAAATTCAAGGTTAATTCTGACCTGTGATGTTCTGGCAGAGCTTTGTTCAGTCTTCCCAAGCTGGGGGTGGAACTGAGTCCCTGCATGGGAGCTGGAGTTGCCCTTGCAAGCCCACCTCATGGGCCCACATGTTCTGTAGAGATGCTGAGGGGGTCAGGCACTGACTGAACTTTTATTGGTAAAGAACTCTATTTTCCCCATTAAACATTTCCCTGCTGACACTGGCTGGGTGGATGGATTACAAAGAAATTCCTCTGTTGATTCCTTGCCTTCAAGCTTTAGCACACAAAATGCAGCCACAAAGTCCTCCTCCATCACAGAGCCAGAGTGCTGCCCTCTCCAACAGAATCCTGCCCCTCATGCCTTTGCCAGGCTTGAGGACACACCATTGCCCCCTCTGCCATCCAGGCCACCAGACATTCCCCTCATGTGTTTCTCAGCCAACACACCTGCTGATGGCCATGATTCTCCTCTGCCTCCTCTCCCTTCTAGCTCCTCTTGCTGTTTTTTCTTCTGGACCTGATTCTTGGCACTTTTTCTTCTCCTTCCCCTTCTCGTGCACCTGTATTTTGTTCCTCCCAGCTGTTAGCATGCCTCACTTTGCTATCCCCACAATAGTGCAGGACTCCTGTAGAAATTCAGGGACCAAGGATAAAAAACCCCAAGGCTGAGAGGTGCTTTATGAATGTATATTAACTGCCATAAAATATTTTGCATGGCATTGACAAGTAGGCTTTCTCAAACTGTCTGTGCACAGTTTTCCTCACCCTAGCTGCCAATAGCAGTTTGACAGGTTTTTATTATACTCCATTATTCACAACAAGCCAGGTCGCTGTGCCATATGCTGTCCAGTCCTGCTAAAGCTAACCATGTGCCCATGTTGGCTGCAAACCAAGGCTGGTTAAAATCTGCTCCTTTTTTGCATGCTATTTGTTTTGAAAGAATTGGAGACAAGGGCTTCATGTCAGATGTTCCAGTGTGTCTTATTGCACCACTTTACTCACCCTTAGCAGCCTAAACACCACAACAATTGGAAAGTCAGAAGTCTTGGTATGGTTTGGACCTGAGGTTCTTCCAGAAACCTGCCCTGTCCTGGGGCTGTTGCAGTTTGAGGCAGGAGGGGAGCCTTAAATCTCTCTGGGACCACTGCCAATGTGTCCAACTTGGAGTGCAACTTCAGATAATGGTTTCACACACTGCTTAGTAGGACCCACAATGTGTCTAAGATTAAACCTCTGCTTCATTGGCAACAGCTGTTTTAGAGACATTGCAGCTACAGCAGTCAAGTCTGCATGTGGCTGGACAGACTTCCTAGTGCATTCTCCAAACTCTAGCCTTCTCCAAGGTAGCTCTCCCTCCTCCATGACATATGCAACTTGCTGTTGTCTGCTTTTTAGCTGCTTTTGTTGCTCTGTTTTGTTTGAAAGTTTATTGACTTGTCAAACCCTGTAGTTACCAATGCACAGCCCCATCTAGAAAGAACATTTATTGCTGTCTTTCAGCTCTGGCAGACTTTGAATCCCTCTCCTACCCTCCCCATTGTTTGCACTGTAGGCACTCTCAGGTGGGTGTTTTCCTTCTTCTCACTGCATCCATTTAGCTAATCCTTCTTGATGCTCCCACGTCTTTTCCTTCCCAACTCTCCTGCAAGCTCACAGCAGAGGCTACTTAATAAGTGCACACATTTCTGGACACAGCTCCTGTTTCTTTAGGTGTACACTCTGCTTTTTCTCTTGCGTTGCATTTGGAGGTGTTTTTCCTCTTGGGAAAAACTGTGAGCAAAAACTGTGGTCCTTTGCCCTGCTCCATGCATGTATATCACCAGCCTATGATTTCTGTGATCATGCTGCTATGAGGATGTTGCAGCACTGAACTGCCTACAATTACCAGGGACCCTTGTAGTTTACAGCATCACAAGGACCAGAATTTTATCTGCTCAACACTGTCCATGTGGTATCACTGGGATGGTACATATGCTTCACGGTAGCAGCCTCATGTTGGAAACTGTGTGTCTCCCCTTGCTACAGTGAAGGCAGACTCTGCTTACGTGTGTACTGATGACATGAGGTACATCTGATTTTAGGCATATATCCAGATTTACACTTGAGACATGGTGTGTGGCCCAATTCCAGGGCTTGTACCCAGTGGTGTAGGCAGAATCTACTTGCATTGTCTCATAAGGTCCTAGATTTACATCACATCCTTAAGTGTATCTCTCTTTCTAAAGGTCCAGTCATTTGCGGGAGTTACCATTTTAATGCCAAGTATGATCATGACCTCTAGGTACGTCTATAGCAGAATACATACTTCCTTTTCACTATACAACTAGGGCTCTTCTTGCCACTGGCTTTTTCTCTTCATGTTGTCATAAAGAGTCTGTAGATGTTCTTCATTGTTTCCTGGCTTGACAGTCAAAGGCAGCAGAACTCCCTACTTCATTAGTCTTGCGGATGGCGCAAAAGGGTTAATATCTAATTTTATCTTAGTCTCGAAGGGCTTTCACCTTCTTGTAATATATTGCTACAGCACTGGATAAGATTTACAATAACTTCTTCATTCTTATATACGGGGATTATGTTCTGGCATCCCACCATTGATTTTATACAATAGATTAAGCAACATCGTCTCTCGTTTCCTGAGGTTTTCAAACTGAAAGTTTTCAACACTCACTACTTGAAAAGGGTGTTTCTGAGTGCTATTAGGACCCAAGGGAACTGATTGACTTGAACTGCCCTTCAAGCCTTTTTAGGGTCTCCACCAACACACCCTCTGACCATAGGCCCAAGGACTCCAGGTAAGCTCAGGACACAGGTGCCCAGATCTAGCCTGAGCTGTGTCCTATGTGTGCCTTTAAATCATCCTGCCTTACTGGCTCATTTTCAAGGCTGGACATCAGGCTTATGTTGTTACCAGCTTTGTTCCAAATCGTAGCTCTGATCCCATCTCCTACTGCTTCTGATTGAGCTCTCTGACCAGACTTACCATTTCACCTTGTCTGGGAGAGTCAGTGGTCTGTCACTGCTTTGCTCTGCTCAGACCGTGAGACACTGTTAGTGAATGTGCTGCTCTGCCTACTTTGAGGTCACCATCAGTTCCTTGCCTGTTCTCCTCTGCAGAGTAGCTCTTATCATGCTGCTCCTGGACAGGTATTGTGTTGGTGCTGTCAGGCATGTCCTGCCTGGTCAGCTCCATAGCAATAAAAAGCAGTCAGCTTTCTTGTGGTGATCAGGAGAAATGGCCCAATATTGTTGTGGTAGATCCAGGGAGACCATTAATTCATCATATCTATAACCTTCAGGGAGATGTTGGCACCCAGATAACCTTGCTTTAGTACACAGCACACATCAATACTGAAATTCTTCCCTCTGTTGTGGGCTTGGTCCTGACTTTTCTGAAGCATGTTTGTGGCTTCCTTTGAATCCTTCCTAAGATCAGGATGTGTTTATCTGTTTCAAGCACATAATAGGTTGCTTTTTCTTGTACAGAATAAGGAATTGCAGTTGCCTTCCACTGCCAATGCATATCATCAGCACATGGATGTATTTCTCCCAGCTCATTTTCCTGCTTATCATTTTTGCTAGCATTGCACGGCTGCTGGGTCAGGAAGTCCAGCAGAAATCAAATTGGTCATTGATCTTAAAGCAGAGTAACTACAATGGTAGCTGAGTGGCAGTCTTCAGCGGTGTGCCTAGCATGTGTGAATCTCCCTGGCTCTGTTATCACACTACAGAAATCCTCTGTACCAGAAGCCTGTGTCATGTACCTTACTATCCATTACACACTGTGCTTTCCTTCTGCAGAAGATATCCCACTGGGAGGTGAAATGGTGCTGTTTCTCAAGCATCTTCCACACCTGCTCATGACCTGCATGTTATCCACCTTGTCTCTTGAAATGTTTCTGTGGGACGTGTCCTGGATGATGATTTATTAGTTGGCTTTCCTGCTTCATGAAAACTGTTAGGTCTGGCAAATGCACTTGTTCTGCTGCAACAGCCACTGTTTTGATGCTGCCTTTGGTTCGCTTCAGCAGCCCCTGCTATGTTTCCTAAGCCTGTTTTTGTGTCTCTGGGCAAGCTGGAGTTCTCTTCGTTCAGATGTAGGATGGTCTGCAGGGATCTTTAGTGAGGCTTTGTCATTGTTATTTAAGAATGTTTCTGCCTGTGCACGTTATTTTCTGCATTGTAAGTTTGTAAAAGCACCAATACATTGTAACTTCCCCCAAAGCAGCTCTATCTGTTCTAATTTCCCTGAGGTCACTGCACTCACCAAATACATTGTAGTCTTCCCTATATCAGGGTATGTGGGGGTGGTTACCCTCAACAAGTGTATCTTACTCACTATTTAACCTTTCCCTGTGGTGAGATTGAAAGGGGTAGCTTTAACTTCTCTGTCCATGTGCCCCTTCACCAATGGTGTTTGCATCAAAGGACGAACACTACCTTGCAGGCTTGGGCATATAATTTTGAGACTTGAAGTAGACTCTTCTGGCACCATTTCTGCAAGTTACTTTCCTTCTGTGTAGTCTCATGCTTGCTGTAGATATCACAGGACCACAGACAGTCATCCTCTTTCATATTGCCACAGGCTCATTGGGTAAGAACCAGAAAGGCTCCATCTATAAAAGGGAAGAAGACTCCTTAGGGATGAACGTATCTTTTTACAAATAGCATTAAAATACATGTGTACACTGACTTACTAGTTCCCCTAATATTTCTTTTTCACATTGATGCACACTGCTACATCAGAAAAGATGTCCTTTGCTGGATCCTCAAAATCACTGCAATTGCTGCTCAAGGAACTGTGAGACCTAAGCCCCAAACAACAGATGGAGAGGTTTCAAAGGCTGGAGTTTTCACTTTGTCTAGTAGCTACTTTATTAGTGCCAAACAGATGTGTGTGCAAATGCCTCCTGCTGTAAGCAATGTCTTTGATTCCTGATATCTAAAATATCCACTGGTAGAAGGAGACAACAGCCCAGGTTTAATAATGAATTATTGTTACCCATTTCTTCCTTGATTCCTGGATCTTCTCTGAGATGAACTGATAGCATTGGTAGATTACTTGACAGACAGAAATAAGATTGACAGCTTCTCAAAGACATCCCAGGCTACAGAAACTGAAATCTTCAACCTCATCCCCTCAAAGCCAACCTCGAGGATGAATGCTGCAGCACACTTTTGTAACAGGACCTGAACACAAACTTGCTTCTTAACTGATCATAGAAAAGTGCCCTAAACCCTACTGATTCCTGACTTTCATTTGACCCTAAATGCTGCCCCTCTTGCCCAACCCTGGGAAACAGCCTGAGAAGCTGCGTGACTGACTTTCCCTGCTTACCCACCTGACACGGTGCACTTGCATGAGCTTACAGGGGATTCTCTGCACGTGACACCTCTTCTAAGCCAGAAAGAAACGTTTGTTGTGGATGGTGTGACTCCAGAGTCGCAATTTAGACTTGGGAACTGCTACCCCTCTCTTGCTTTGACAAGCAACATTACAAGGGTGTATGATCCAAAGAGCTAGCTGAGTCTCACACACAGGTCAGTGCCTTTGTTTAAACATTCAACACACTTCTTCCAACTGCCTGGCAAAAGAAATGTGTTTGGAGGTGTAAACGAATTTGACAATTCAAGTGTTGTGTGTTAATACACTGATCAAAATGCTGAGAATTTTCAGGTCAGGGCGCATCTGTTCATCTCCACGATCTTGTTAAGAAGTAAATCCTTATAGCCTGGGAGACACTAAGGAAACATTTCAGGATTTCTCTGGCAGGATTCCTTTCCAGTATTAACTAGTGCTGGATCTTCACCAGAGAAAGATTCCTATCAGGGTCTTAAGCACTAAACAGAGACCTCAGCAGATCAGTGTTAAACCATAGGGGACAGAAAAGGCCAGAAGCGCTCCCACACTGTTACCCAGCCTCAGCACTGATGAATGGCAAGAGCAAACAACCGTTCATCAACACAGCTAAATGAATGCAAGGAGTTTAGACAATGCCTAAAGAAGGAACAGAGTCATGGGGCCAATCTGCAGAGCTATTCTTGCTCAAGTGAGGCTTGAGTCAGTTCCTTGCCTGTGCTATTGGTTCATTAGATAAATCTGGGCACTTCTGAGGCTAATGGGAGGTTTCCTGTTGTGCGACAGGAGCTTGGCTTTAAACTGTCATTGCCTCGTCTTTCCTGCTTAGGAAATACGGATACTTCTGCTCACTATGGATGCTCTCTTTGGGCTTGCACCACCTAGGATGCAACAGAAAACTAGATCTCCTCGCCTGTATATAACACGTTACATCAAGAAATATCCCTGAGAATAAACACTTCTGGTGCCTTCCCGCACTTCATTCCTAACAAAGCAGAACAATTTGCACTACAAGTCAGTCTTTTAGAAGACAATGGGTGAAATCTGGAGCTTGACACTTGGCTTTTACTTAGTCTGTATCCTCTGGGACTATTGCCAGCCAAAGAACTGACTGAAGACAACGTAAGAATCAGTAGAACTAACAGGGCGTTTCTACAGTGCTATTTGTCCAAAGGCTTCGAAGTGTATTTATTAACTAAGATAAAGCCCAGGGAAATCAGTTGTAATCTTTGCATTGACCTTAAGCAGCTTTAGGATCAGTGGCAAAATAAGAAAATATGCAGATTCTAGAAAATCATGGCATGTAGATGAGAAGAATGCTCTATTTCCTGTTGGAGGGTATGGGGGGGAATGGAGGCACAGAGGTGAAACAGCTTGTCTAGTGCTGCTTGGATAATCTGAGATTGACACTAGGTAAATACATATGTCTTATAAAGTACTGACCATGGTGTGAGAATGGTCAGTTGATGTAAATGGGCTAAACTTCAGAGTGCAAATTCGCATAGCTTCAAGAAAGTTTTCAATCTAAAAAACTCCCAAAGTTTCATAAGGATTTGGTACAGCATGAATTAAGAACAAACTCCTCGTAATAGAATCCAAAAAGCTTTCTTGACTATTTCTGCCTTCTCCATCCTTTGGTGTCTGTCTAGCTGTTATGTTTTATTTACAGAAAATTAGAAATGGAACATAAATAAGGCCAACTAGAACTTCAAAGAAATCAGCAATTAATGAATGTATCTAAAACTCTCTCTTTTAGAGGGATGGACAGACAGATGGATGGATGGATGGATGGATGGATGGATGGATGGATGGATGGATGGATGGATGGATGGATGGATGGATGGATGGACAGATGGATGGATGGACAGATGGATGGATGGAGTGGCAGCAGGCACATTCTGACACGTGGGGTGAAAATAATTTTGGATTATCCAGATCTGGTCCCTGATTTTCCTGGCTTAGGAAAAAACTCAATCCCCAGACCTAAAACCTAGGAACAGACTTTCTCAACTGTTGTGCCTCCTGCATAAGACTGACCTGCCTCTGATCACAATCCTCAACTGACTCAACTGACAAGTCTTTACTGACATTCACATAGCTGAGAAAATAGATCCTTGTCTGAATTATGGAGTGTAGTTCATTTTTTTGTACTAAGAATATAACTTAACTAGTGGTCGTAATGGACCAGAACATGACAGAAGAGAACATAGGACTCTGCTCTGATGACTAAAGTCACAGCAAGTTTTGAAGAAGGGGCTCTTAAATTCTACTTCAAGTGTTGCATTCCCTTCCCCAGGAGGTATATCACATATGCTGGCTGATTGTTAATTCTTCTCTCCTTCCCAAGGGCAAATCTGTGGCTCTCACTTCTTGACTATTTCGCTTGTAAGTCTAGCAATGTATCTCCATCAAAAAAAAAGATTCTCCATTTCTATTTTAACTTTTCCCCTTTTAGTCTACAGAGACATATATATACTTTTCTCACTTCTTTCTGTTGATTTCTTTATTAGTAAATAATAAACTATAGAGAAATTTGGGTTGCAGTCCATATGGCACATATGATAAAGTTGTTCTTAGTGGCACTGTGGACTAATCACTTCCCAACTGTTCTCCACTCGTGAAGAGCAAAAGCAGCTCTGCCTGTATTCTTAGCAAATCTTTTCTTGCTTTTATTGGCAAAGCTTCTGTTTTGGCAGCAACCTGTCAAGTTTAGAGCTGGCAACCACAGTTTTTTTGCATTCTCAGATGAAATGTAGGCAACATGTTTTCTATGAAAACACCCTTCCTACTCTTCATTAGTGCTTCCAACATTATTGTTCTTCATACCGAAAGCAAACATTGGTAGCTTTCCCTCTCCCAGCGCTGTAATTTGAATGTAACAGAGCTGAACTGACAAGGAGTTCTTGACTATGAAAAAATGTCCAATGAAGTAACAAGAAGCCAAGTCCTTCTTAAGGACTCCAGAATGGCTGCGTTTGTTTTGCAAGTGGATATCAAGGCTAAGAGCTGTAAGTTAGTTTTGAATGAACGGGTAGGTCCACATGGTGACCTGCAGAGATACTTGATTCAGAACATGGTGTGTTACCTTCATTGCACCATGGTCCATTCATGTCCCATGCATCTCTTTCAGCTCCACAATCTGATCCTTAGAAACACATTACACATGAAGCAAAGCAAGTCAACTCTAAGTCGGATTTCTTTTCCCACTTAGTATAAGATACGTGGCACACATCTGAAGCATCAACTGGATCAGGATTCTCTTTGCTTAAGCAATGAGCTTGCCCCTACAATCTCTATTTAAAACCCATCTGGCTTCCTGTGCACCTCACAAATTATTTAAAATTCAAATCCCTGTAGGCACCTTATTTTATCCTGCTAGATTTCTGCTGTCCTACTCTGTCCACCCTTATTGGGAATTTTCTACCACTGATTCCCTCCTTGCAGGAAGCTTTCCAGCCCAGACTTCGCAACAAGACCTGGGATAGTGGTAGTCCACTTCACAGCTGCAAGTGGAAAAAGACCTCGTACCATCTTCCAGCACTGCTGCTGACTCCCTGTGCATCCAAAAGAGCTTACAAAAATCAGCTTCGCTGGTGACCTCCATTTTGCTAAGCCTGCTGTAACCAACTTCTGAATTCTTCTCAATTCTTCAGAATTCTACTCTAACCCCTAGAAGATCTGGTAATATTGGGTGGGATTCAGTTCCCAATACCCACATGTGAGGATTTTAAAAATAAACTGTGAGGCAGTGAAGAAGTTAATATCTGCTGAGAAGCTTGGAGCCCTTTCGTTTGCCCACCCTGGGGTTAGGATGGATATTGCAGCTCCAATGGAGAGTAATGCAGCTGTTCACACTTGTGCTTCCTTTATCCCTCCTAACGGAGCCTCTGCCGCCTCGACACAACTCACTTCAGTGACTGCAATCATTGAAGGCGTTGGAAATAGGGTCTGAGACTTATGCAAACTCCTGCCTCAGGTGTCATGACCAATGAACCGATCAAAAATGCCAGCTTCTCTTAGAATGCCATCCCTGAATTCATACCCCACGGCAGATCTGTCACACAGTAGCCAAACATGCTAATACAGCTGAAGCCTTTAGGTGCACTTGTACCCTCAAAACTCAGTGGAGTTGCTGTCATCCTCCAGCTGCTCAGTGGCCTAGATGAAATTAGTTAGAAGTCTAAATGTAGCTGCTAATAAAGACACTGCATTTCAGCCTCAGAAAAAGCACCAGCTCCCTTTTCTACCAGATGTCCTCTTTGGCAGTTCGAGTCAATGAGGAGCCAAGTGATGGAGAATGAACTCAGCCACCAAGAGGAGGCCTCAGGCCCTGAATGCCAGTAGTGAGAACAGCAGAAGGAAAGTTCTCTATTGCTGCTCCCTGCTGGGGCTTGGAGTTGATGTTGGTTCCTACTAATGTTGTTTGTCACCAAAATCTAATATAGCTGCCTGCGTGAACTGTCTCCTGCTCAGGAAACTTCTTTCCTTGCCTCCACACAGATTTTCTGGAGATAGTGGATGGGCAGAGAAATCCCAGGAAGCAATACAGAGTCTAGGGCCAGCTGACAATGAGACCTCATGGATGCCCAATTTTTGAAGGAAAGAATGTGCATCTTACCTTATCTGCCTGCTTTTTCCTACCAGAAGGAATTAGGCTGAGATACCAAACTCAGTTTTATGGACAATTCTCACAATTCAGAGCTCCCATAGAAGGAGAAAATGGAGGAAGAGCATTGCCTCCAACCTTTTCTGAGAAGTCTGTATATATGAGGCCTATGTGTAGCATGAATTCAGCACCACCACCACCTTTGGCAGCAAAAGTGCTCCCCAGCTTTTATTTAATTTACTGCAACAGTCCTAAATCAGATTGCTTCAAATGGCTAGCTCTAGACTGAGCAAAGTGGTTTGGAAGCTGGTCATAGAAAATTACACATCTGAGAACCTTTTACACACTTTCTCCCTTCAGTTCCAGCTAAGGAGCTTTCCCCAGATAGTTCTTCCTCTGTGCACTGTCCCAAAAGAATAGCAGGAGGTCTAACAAAGTTGACAGCCTGAGAGAGCTGGAGTCGTTCAGCCTGGAGAAGGAAAGGCTTCAAGGAGATGTTACAGCACCTCCTAGTACCTGATGAAGAGGGCCCATAAGAGGACTTTTCACAAGGACAAGGGGGAATGGCTTTAAACTGAAAACTGAGAGATTTAGATTGCCTATTAGGAAGAAATTCTTCACTGTGAGGATGGTGAAGCACTGGAATAGGTTGCCCAGAGAAGTTGTTGATGTCCCATCCCTGGAAGCGTTCAAGGCCAGGTTGGATGGAACTCAGCATTCTGGTCTAGTGGAAGACCATGGTGGGGGGGTTGGAACTAGATGGTCTTTATGGCCCCTTCCAATGCAAACTATTCTGTGATTCTAAGATTCTGTGAAAGTTTTTAGAACCACAAGTAGCTTGGAAGACGTAAACTCTCCTCCATCTCACCAAATGAAGAACATGGCATTAGCAGGTAGTGGGTGGCAGGATAACAGCAGGAGGTCCTCCTTTCACAGGACATGCAGTTACATAGTGGAAATCCTTGCTACAGGACACAGCAGACAAAAGAGTGGGCAGGACTTTCAAAAGGCATTGGAAGAAAACCTGTCCAGACGTACCAAGTATAAAGGCATCAGATGTGGTTGAACCAGCCACATATTGCAAGAAGATTGACAAAGGGGCCTGAGAAATCTTGAGACATGCTTTCCATCTTCCCTTGCTATCTTCACCTGGTCAGTGATGGAGACAATGCTGATCTTTCTTGAGACCCACTACAGGTACTTTTATATGAGGTGCATAGTAGAGGTTAATGGGACTTGTTAGGTCCTAGAATGAGTTCATTGCAAAGTCAGAGAGCTCATCCTGACCTGCATGGGTAGAACAGAACTTCTATGTTGCCATAAGGCGCTCATGGGAACAGAAGTGCAGGCATTCATGGCCTTTGACTCTGGATTGAGAAGGATATCCAAACACACTCCCACGGAGCTCTGTGAGAACCTTTACTGAAATTCCCCCAAAACAGCAACACTAAGATTTGGAGAGGCATCCACATTTTCAACAGACCCACAGAGTACAGAATCTGTCCTGGAATGAGTGCAGCAGAGTCACCAGGTTTGTCCAGGGAATCACCCACAATTTTCCAGGCTAAAAATATTAACGGAATGAAGATTTCCCTTTCCTTTATCATACTCATCCAGAAAGACCAGAAATTAGGTTGCATCTTGCTAAATGTATTTTAAATTTCTCTAGAATGCATTGATTCAGAAGATCATGTATTTTTAATGCAGAGAAATCCTTCTCCTTTTGGAGAACAAGGATGAGATTTTACCATCATCCAGATTTTCTACAGAGTCTTTGAATTTGCTGCACAAGACTTGGATTCTACCATTTCAGTTTTCCAAATGGATTTCTCCCATTCAGCCTAAGCTAACATAAAACTAATTTCTTTCTATGCTGTAGTACAGAGCCTTAAAAATATATAAAAATGCCACATCCATTTCCCTCCAGGAATTCAACTATATGATTTAGACTTGGGAAGGGTCACATTCCCTCTCTGCACCTCTCCTACGTTTTGCCAACCTAAACATATTTTGTGACTATTCTGTACCTGTTTATGGCAATTTGATACCCCTGAGGAGTCTGGAAAACATGACCATCATGACCAAGTAACAATATGCCGGTAAGAACTGGTATTGCCATGTCGAGTAAGTGAATCGTCTATAGAACAGTTGCTGCTCTCACCTCCGGTAGAAAAATGTTCTTTGGCTTTCGTTGTGTACTATAGCTCCGCGCCTCTATAGCACGATATAAGGATGGGCACAGTGACTGATAGTAATGGCAATTAAGAACTAGGTCTTTACAACTCTGAATGGCAAATTTGCATATCTTTTGCAAGGAACATCCGACGAGGCTGCCTTCATATTCTGACAAAGATTAATCCCGGCTACAGCATCCGCCCCCAGATTTCAGACGTGCCTTATTTAAACAGCACATTTAAGCAGCAAGATGCGTGCAAGTCGCTGTCATGCCCTACGCTTCAGGAGACAAGCCAAGAGGGCTGGCGCTCCAATGCCGCTCCGGATAAGCGGCTCGCACGGGCCGCCGAGCTAATTAGCGGCGATTAAACACCACGCACAGACGATCGCGGCCCCTCCGCGCTCCCCCCCG
>VXBA01002143.1:1444677-1494793 GCA_013399895.1 Serilophus lunatus | reverse complement strand
GAGGGAACCACTGCCAGCTGCGCTTTTATTTTTGGTGATTTGGGTTTTGGTTTCCCTTCCTCCCCCCTCGTTCTAAAAAGCGGTTTAGGCACTTCCTCTGTCCCTTCCTTCTGCTGGTGGAAGGGTCCCGCCCTCCCGTTTGTTTCACTCACGTCGGGCCCCGCCACCAGCCAGAGCCTGGTAGTCCCTATAGTGCAGGCTGTGCCGACCCACCAGCTCAGACAAGTGGGGCCTCGTGAGAATTTGTTTCCATGCTGTTGCCACAGCCCTCTTAGGTCTCTAAACTCCTGCTAATTTTGACTAGGAGCTTCTGCCTGATACTCAGCACCACCTGTCTGGCTGTCTTTACACCTTCATTTCTGAGGGACTTTCCTAAGTTACTGCATTTCTTTTGCAAGGGCAGGACAGGAACAGAAGCCTTATTTTGCAGTTTGGAGTTTCTGTTGAAGGATAGGTTGCTCCTGTGATAATCTGCAGCAGCTGATTAATAGGGGACCAGACATGCAGAGCAGAATACCAGTACTGCACTACATGGCACACTTGAGGTAGGAATAGCTACTGAAATCCCCAAGGTTGTCCTTATTAAGGGCATTTTGCATTTTGAGGGAATTGTGAGGAAGCTGTCACTCACCAAGTGCCCTCTCTGCTTCCAAATCCAGAGTGCTGCTAACCCTGGCAGAGAAATAACCTGTAAGTGTTTCTGCTTTCTTCTGCAGGATCTTCATCAGTCTCCAGAGCAAAAGACGTGGTCCAAATGAA
The DNA here is from genome assembly GCA_013399895.1 of Serilophus lunatus. Taxonomy (NCBI): domain Eukaryota; kingdom Metazoa; phylum Chordata; class Aves; order Passeriformes; family Eurylaimidae; genus Serilophus; species Serilophus lunatus. The sequence goes on along the minus strand of VXBA01002143.1, from coordinate 1,494,034 downwards.
TCTTCTTCGTGCTAGTGATAAGGCAGAGAATGAATGGTATAACTGTCAAGACTGTGAGCACTACATCAGCCAAATGATGACTGCTTGGAAAGAGCCTACAAAGAACACATGGGTTCTCTCAAAGGCAGTGTGGCACAACTGTTCAAGAGAACCATTTTGAGGTACAAGCACTTACCTTTATGTTCAGCATGTTATCTCTGTCTCAGTCACTGCTGGGAGACCACAGTAGCCAATCCTGCCTCATAGGGCTACATTGTTTTTTCTTTTCAATGTCTACATTTTAGTATATTTAAGCAAAAAAGGTGTGCTTCATAAACTCCTTGGCTCGGCCAGAAACCCCTGAAGGTGTTTGTGGTGAAACAAGAGCTCTCACCCCATGACAGACACTGCAGGTAATGTTTAAGTGATGGGAAACTGAGCAGGACCAGGAGTTACAGAAGCTGCTGGCCAAGATGGGTATTGGTCACAGATGTGCACGTTGGGACAAGACCATGGGCAACATCTTGAGAACAAGTATCCACTGCCACAGACATGTGATGTGCGAGCAAGCTCAGATTTCCCAGGAACCTGAACTGGAGCTGTTTCGCAACAGAAAACTGTCCATCTAGGAAGGGATAGGGAATCAGCTTCTAACATCATTCACAATTCAGTCAGAAATTCAGCATCCCCAAGCCTCATCTAAAATTGAAAAGTGCCTCCAAAGGAATTGTTTGTTGCTTTGTTTGCAAAAAGTGCAAACAGCACATCAGAGAAGCAAAAATGCCTTGGTGGATTGTTTGGCTGAACACTTAGTCAGGGTATATTGTAATGAGCCATATGCCAGCTTTGCATAGTATTATGGGGTAAGCCAGCTGCAACGTGCAGCTGATTAGTCTGGTTGGAAAAATCTTCATTTTCCGTAACAGGAGGCCAGCAAGGCAAGCATTCTGGCATGTGCTGTCAGCCCTCTGACTGCTCCTGTTATCTTGCTGTGGATCAGATGAAGTTAAGAGATCAAGAGCACCTCTGCTTTAATTTCACCCTAATGGTGGAACCCTCTTTTAGCCTTAGGCTTGTTTAATAGTAACTGGTTTTATGAACCACAACCCTTTTATATTCTTATGGAAGAAGTTTACACCACCTCTTCCCACATGTGCCGTTCTCACTGCCTCCATCAGAGCTGTGTCTTTTGCAATTCAGCATTCAGCTCAGGTAATGCGTTGGAAACCTCCTGTGAGTTAGGGGGATGGAGGTCTGAATGGGATGGAAACCCAGTGAAGTGCAAGATCACAAAAATGGCTGTGCAACAGGACAGCAAATGTCCTTTTTGACCCAACTGTGGAGAAAAGCTGATGCTTAGGCAGGAGTATCAGAAGAGAGGGTAAGTATTTCCTCCAGATACCGGCTTTGACCAATTTGTCTCTTAGGGACTTTCCAGAGCCAGAGACATTTCCTTGTTGCATTAGGTATACCTCAGAGGAATTTTTTATTTGTTGATCCTTCACTTGAACCCAATTATTTTCTGCATCCACAGCAGCCTAAGCTATGGAGTTTCATAGCTTACAACGTCCACTGATGGGCAAGCTGAAATTTCCTCCATCAGGAACAGATCTTCTTTAGATCTCAGCTGTGCTAAGTGCTGAACCAACAATTTGTGTGGCCACTTTTTGAATGGGTAAGAAATCCCCAGGTAAAAGGTAGGAACATAAAGAGTCCTTTTAAGGTCTTTTTTTTTAACTAATATTGGTTGTGTTTCCAAGGCAAAATTAACAGCCATTGTCGGATTCTACTACAGAGGAATAGAACAAATCCAGAACAAAATGCCAGTGAACCAGAATGGGTTTTTAGCTCTAAGATATCTGATTAAACTTTTTTGGTTTGTTTTTGTTTGGTGGTTGTTTTTTTGGTTTTAAAAAGAGGAACATAGCTTAGGGTTATTGCTTTGCATTCACATGTATCTAGTGCTTTGAATGCTCTGAGTCATCATTACACACAGACAGAAAAGGGCTGAATGTATCTGAAAAAGAAGCTATGCACCTGTCTCATTTTTGGGGTGCCCAGATGAATCTGATGTGTAAGCCTCTAAAGAGCAAAAACCCCATGAAGCAGTAGTAGAGGGGAGCTTGGGAGCAATGTGGAAAACCCTAGGGGTTACCACATTTATGGCTGAGTAAGAAGCCTGAATCTCTCTCATTAAAATAAAAATTCCCTACAGACAGAATTGTTAAGAGTATTCTTATTTGACATGGTTATTAATGAGGAGAAGGAGGAAGCAAATTGCACATTAATGAACTTCACAGACAATAGTACTGTGGGAAGATCCGAGGGCTCCAGCAAGGACAGATCATTGGCCAAGTCTGAACATTGCATCCAATCCTTTCCAAAACCACTGGCCTCACCAGGCAGACACCTTTTGTTGACAGTAAAAATCAGGAAGATGAAAAAGCCCCTTTTCCACTAAATTCACCATATAGTCATTGCAGAATGTGACATGAGGTGACCTGCATGGTTAGGGTTTAGGATGATGGTCAATGGGTATTTTACTTCACCTAGTCATTTCTTCCTCTTCTCTCTCTATGCTCTGCCTGGATTCCTTGCTTCATATCTCTGGTCAGTGTCCGACAGATACATTCCTGCCAAGTCCCTCCTTCAGGCTGACCCTGAAACACCATCCTTTCTGGCAACAACCCAGGTTCCACTGCAAAAATGAAAAGCTACATCCCCACTAAAATCAGACATTTTGGTGGTGTGACCAAAATCTGTAAGGTTTAGAATGAAGTGGGAATATGAGAGGCTCAGTCATAGCTGTGACACAGAAGCTACAGAATCATAAAATGGTTGAGATTGGAAGTAACTCCTGGAGATCATCAAGTCCACCTCCCCTGCTCAAGCAGAGTCAGCTAGAGCAGGTTGTCCAAGTACCATCTTCTTCCCATGGCTCTGTTCAACTTTGCTCAAGAGTTCAGGAGGGGCTCAACTGGGAGGGTTGATGGCAAAGGCAACAGCTCTCCTTGTTGCTGAGCAAGCTGGAATAAAGCTGTGCTTGCTATAGGGTGTGGCTGAACTGACTGGGAGAGCGGGAAGGACGCAGAGAAGACAAACATAGGGCGTCCCAAGCACCACAACATCCCCACATCTTAGCTGAGCAATAAAATGAGACAACTGTGGTTGGGTGAACAGCAGAAAGGTCCTGACATTTCAGAAATCCTTTGCTGTTTTGCCCTTAATCAATTTGTACTAAGCCTCAAATATGAAAAGAAGTGCTTAGGGCAAAGGTGAATTTCATATTAAGAATAAATTGCTTTGAAGCTTGTCCATTTGCCAAGATTTTTACAGCAAGAAAATCGTATTATTTCCTAGGCTCCTGGCATGGTCCTAAAGGTCGCATCTCATGACACAACTCTCCTCCTTTCTCTGCAGCTCTTGTTCATACAATAAAAGCCATAATCATAAAGATGTTGCTGGTGTTTCTTAATACCACCAAGTAAAAAAGTCTCAACAATCTAAGTTGTTTCATGTTCTTGGATCTCTATTGTAAAATTGGATGAAAACGGATCATCAAAAGCTCATTGCCATTTTGCATGGATACTGCTATTTCACTGTGTTTATCTCCCTTCCCTATGCAGTAGTTTGTGTTCCTTCACAAACCAGACCCATTACGTCTAAGTGAGAACTTGTGCCACGTATTCACAATGAAGACTCTTCAAATACTTTTTATAAAATACATTAAAACTACAGTTTTGTGAAGACTGGTGTAATGGAGAGGCATGTCCTCACCAGGCATTAAATCAATCACAGTGTAAGTCCAGAACTGACCCACAGAGGCAGCTACACCATAGACTTATGCCAGATTTGTCTTTTTTTTTTTTCAGCTACTGGCAGAATTACACAGAATTAACAAGGTTGGAAAAGACCATAGAGATCATCAAGATCATCCTTTTACCTAGCTTAACAACCTATCCAACACCAATCCATCATCTAAGCCATCTAAACCACATCACTAAGTTCATCATCCAACCTATCCTTAAACACATCCAGGGACGGTGACTCCACCACCTCCCTGGGAAGCCCATTCCAGTGGGAAATCACTCTCTCTGTGAGAAAGTTTCTCCTGATATCCAACCTAAACCTCCCTTGACGCAGCCTAAGACTGTGTCCTCTCGTCCTGTCACTGGGAGCCTGAGAGAAGAGACCGACCCCCGCCTGACTACACCCTCCTTTCAGGGAGTTATAGAGAGCAATAAGGTCACCCCTGAGCCTCCTCTTCTCCAGGCTGAACAGCCCCAGCTCCCTCAGCCGTTCCTCACAGGGCTTGTGCTCCAGCCCCTTCACCATCCTCGTTGCCCTTCTCTGGACAGATTCCAGCAACTCAACATCTTTCTTAAACTGAGGGGCCCAGAACTGGACACAGTACTTGAGCTGTGGCCTGACCAGTACCAAGTACAAAGGAAGAATAACTTCCTTAGTCCTACTGGAAACACTATTCTTGATGCAGACCAGGATGCCACTGGCCTTCTTGGCCACCTGGGCACACTGCTGTCTCATATTCAGCTTCCTATCAACCAGCACTTCCCAAGTCCCTCCCACCTGGCCATTCTCAGCCACTCCATCCCCAGCCTATAACTCTGCATGGGGTTATTGTGGCCAAAGTGTAAAACCTGGCATTTAGATTTATTAGACCTCATGCTATTGGACTCAGCCCATCCAGCCAGCCTATCAAGGTCTCTCTGCAGAGCCCTCCTACCTATAGCAGGTATGCTATGAAGTACTACTACAGAGTATTTTACAGCTATCAGCATTTAGGGGTCCTCTGTGAACTTACAGAACTTAAGCAGCCTGTACCCACTATGTGGGTACAGCTTCCCAGACACAGAGCTAACATGTTCAGAATCACAGAATCACTGAATTCATTAGGTTGGAAAAGACCCCTGAGATCATTGTGTCCAACCTGTGACCAAACACCACCACGTCTACTAGACTATGGCACTACGTGCTACATCCAGTCTTTCCTTAAACACCTCCAGGGACAGTGACTTCCACCACGTCCCTGGGCAGACCACTCCACTCCCCTAATCAACTTTTCTGCGAAGAGCTTCTTCCAAATGTCTAACCTAAGCCTCAATACAGGTGCAAACCCGCTGAACGCAGGCTGTAGCTGCACTGAGCGTTTAGGACGAAGCTGGACGATGAGGCTGAGCTGCTGCACAGAGGATGCCCGCAAACCCAGAACCCCCTCGACAGCCGGGACCCAGCGCATCCTTCTCTCCCGGCTCGCAGAGCCAGCGCGCCGCCTTGGTCCAACCACGGGGCCACGGGTAGCACCTCTGCGCCCCTTCCCCTCCCAAACAGCTGGGAACAGAGGCGCTGCCTCTCAGGAGGCACAACATCCCCCTCCACCCGCACCCACCTCCCCGCCCTGCATCCGCTCACACCCCATCCCGAGGCGCTGCCGCCCTGGCAGCCCTCGCGCAGCCCTCTCACACAACCCGCGCAGCCCACCTCGCACATCCCCACGCCCAATTATTTAATCCCCATTCTCAATTATTTAATCCCGGGCCGTGCGCGTGCGCCAACGCCGCTCGCGTTTCCGCTTTCCCGGCGGGCGCCCGGGAAGGAGGGAGGGAGAGAAGGAGGGAGGGAGGGAGGCAGGCAGGCGGCCGTGTCCCGGCGGATCTGCCCGGCGATTGCGCATGATCCCCGTATCGCGCCTCCCGCCCTCTCCCCGTCCTCCTTCTTCTCCTCCTTGTCCTCCTTCTCCTGCCCCGCGGGGGCCCGGCCGCGGCCCCGCCCCGGGGATGCGCTGCCCGGCGGCCGCTCGCCGGAGCTGCGCGGCGGGCGGGGAGCGGGATGGAGGTGGAGGAGGCATTCCCGCTGGTGGGGCAGATGGGGCCCTACCAGGTGTACCTGTGCGTCCTGCTGGCCGTGCTCCTCCAGGTGAGAGCCCGCCGTCCCCTCCCGCCCCTGTCCCGCGGGCCCGTGGGGGTGGCAGTGCCGGGAGGGGGATGCTGGGGATGCTGTGGGCAGCTGTTCTCCCAAGTGTTGGGTGGATGTCCCCGCGGGAAGCGGGCGGTGGGTGCTGCCCGGTGAGAAGGCTGGTGTGGGAGGGCTGCTGCTGCTCTGGATCTGTCCTGCCTCTGTGCTGCGCTCCTGGGACACGGGTGGTCCCCGTCCAAGGGCAGGGCAAAGTTGTGCAAAGTGAATTTGGGGCGGATGGTGCTCTCAGTGCCACATGCCCGAGTGCTTGTGTCACTGAGCCGATGGGGAGTTTGTCAGGTGAAGGGCTGGTTGGAGAGAAGTTAAGGTGAGGTTTCCATGAGCAAGGCTGGAAGAAGGTGACTTTTGTCAGGCTCTGCTGGAAATCCTATGCAACCTACAGTTAATGGCCTAGGTTAGTGATTTCTAGGATGGATGTGGCTTGTTTGTCACTCGTGAAGTGACAGGTGGTCAGTGATACCTCTGTGTGCAGAAGATCTCATCAACTGGTAGATAAGGCCTGCCTGTGGCACTTTGATTTGCCCTAAGTGTTGGAACTTGGAACTTGAAGGCGTTGGCCCCTCCGTAAGGTATTTGGATGAAGGTCTGCATTTTGAGTAGTCAGGTTTCTCTCCTTTGAAATACAGAACTGGAGCTCTCTTACGTTTTGTGATACAAGTGGAGTGCAAAGTAACAGTGGAGCGCTAGATCACCTTTCAGGGATTGCACAAGTGCGACTGTGTTTGTCTCTTTCAAGTTTGCTTCATACTTGTGCATATTCCTATGAGGGTAGGGATGGCAGATGAAGTGAGATTGAAAGTGTCTTTTCCTGGCAGGTAGGGGAGTGACCAAAATACTAAGAAGCTTGATGACCAAATAAAATTCAAATGCCCAGTCATGCCATATGGGAACTCTGTACTCGGTTGCAAAGCTATGATGATGAACAGTAAGAGCTTTGTAGGTTTCTATTTCCTTGTACTGTTTTTCTGGCTTTTTTAAAAACTGACTTAGCTGATCAGTCCTTTAAAATTGGAGATTGTTGAGAGCTTGTTCTGCTGACTTGAGTGACTAGAAAATTTTTATGCTCTCTGAAGATCAGGAATTAAGGAAGCAGTAGTTACATTTTGTTCCAGTGCTGGTCAAGTTCTGGAATGAACTGCAACCATGACAAGTGCTCTGTGTTTCCAGATTTTTAAGTGGTATGGATCAGCTGTTCTGTAATGTTTGTGTGTGTTTGTTTTTAATGGATTAACTTAAGTTTCTCATGGGAGAGGTAAACAGAACGATCATTGCAAATCCTGGAACTAATTCAGATTAACTAAAGAAAAAAAAAGGTAGCAGGTTTGCAGGTCTGTTTTTTCCTTCTTCTCATGGTGTCTTTAATTCTTCAACTTTGCCAAAGAGGATCATCCTCTGACTGGTAAGTTTTCTTTGCTTCAGGTCATTCAGGCACAGGAATCTGTAGGAGATTTAGATGTGAAGCTGGTTGTCTTTCAGTCCGTGAATAGATTTGGACTTAATACAACTGGTTCCTGCCTGGGTGGTTGATTGCTTTTTGTTTTCCTTTGTTGGTGCCAAGTTACATAATGTGTCACTGGGATATGCGAGAGCAAGACTGAAGGCAGGTTCCACAACCAGTATTAGTCTTTTGTCTGGTTTTCCATCAGCCTTTGGAGGAGGATGGACGCAAGGGTAAGTAATGTATCTGGTGTATGTGATGTAGATTTAGGTAATTGTGGACTTCTTTAGTGGATTAGATGCAGCATCTGTCAGCAGAATGAGAACTCCTGGTAGTCTCTGTCACTGGCTCTGCCATGGACTGATTGTTCCATTTTAATGCTGGTTTGCCTATCCCTTTCCATGTGCTCCCTCACTTAGCCTGTATTTTCATGTTGGCCTACATTTTCACATTGGCCTGCTGGTATAAAAATATTTCTCCGTTCTTACAGACGAGAATAGCCCATATGTGAAAAATATTTTTATCTTTGCTATGTTAAATCCCTTAATCTCTAATGCCAATATCCTGAGCTTAAACTCTCTGCTTTCCCTTCACAGTGAGATTCTTAGCAGATACTTTTGCCTTCCTTGTGGGCTTTTGTGCTTTTTCTTTTCTGCACGTTACTAATCTCCCTGCATTTCATATTCTAGAAGTACTTTCCCTCATTGTAGTCTTTTTGTTATATAAATTTCTGCAGTAAACTACTTCCACCATGCAGCCTTATTGATATGCCAATGTATCTGGTCTCTGAATTCTGATTACAAACTTATTTTGGCTCACAGAACTTCTTTAAGGCAACACTTCTGTCTGTATGGGTGAGACTTTCCACATGAGTCAATTTTCACGTGGGCTTGAGTGACCTGGTGCTACCTGACCTGTGGAATGAGCTGCTCTACTGACATTCTGGCAAAAACCTCCACGTTGCTTGTAGTCAGACCAAGTGGGTTTGTGTGTTACCAGTGTAAAACTAGACCAAATGTAAGTCTTGTGGGTTGTTCCTTTCGTCTTCCCTGATTTGTGTTACTCCTCTACTGCCTGCTCCTGTTACTCATTAACCTGTTGAGCTGTTACTGTATTAAGGTATGCCTGGCTTATTCACTACCACCTTAATAGGAATTGGGAAGATTTTTAGGAATGTTCCATAGCAGTGGTTGCTAATGTGACAATGGACTGATGACAGCTAATGTAGAGAAACGTTTTTCCGAATTATGTGGTATTACACAAAGACCAAATTTACTTGAGTAATGTGAAGATAACCTCAAATTCACATCATTAGTCTGAATTAGTCTTGCATTTCCAGTTTAGGAGAGTGAGAAGGGAATAAAGGGAGCTGGCAACTCTTAGAAAACTATTACTTTTAGCTCGAGATAGTCCAGCTTGACACCTGTTGATTACTGGAAAGATGCTCACAATTGTTTGAAGAAATTATGTTGAATCATTTTGAAAGAATGGTCTTCTGGTGTTTGCTTTGTGTGTTTTGCAACATGAGACAAAGTATCACACCTTGATCAGATGCTTGAGAGTGTACAAGCAGATTTGAAAATAAGAATTTCCTTGGTCTCTTGTGATTGAACATGAGCAGTTGAAAGAAGTTTGCCTTTGCCAGTGAATCTGAGCTACAGGACTGCCCAACCCCAAACTGATCCTTCAGAAATCTGAGAATGGAAGTGTGTTCCTACTACATCTCTATCAAAAGGCTTTCGAAAACAGGTTAGAGTGTAAAAGAGGGTCCTTGTTTGCACAGCTGGAAGCGGCTTTGCCTAAAACTGAGCGATGTGCATTGCACAGCAGGGTGGATAATTACCCAGGGCAGGTTTTCCATCTATCTGGGGAAATCAGTGCAATACAAAAATAGTTAGGATAGTTGCATCAAGTTGCCCAAATGCTGGTTTGTTTTAAGGCAAAGGTGTTCTTGATGCACTGCAGCTGTAATGACCAGTGTTGCTAACATCTCTTCCTGTTGACAACAATGTCATGTTTGACTTCTGTCATTACAATATCTCAATGCAGAAAGATGCTCTTTAATGAGCCCATCTGCACAGATGTTTTGAGGGAAAGCAGACTCTGGGACACCTGGCTTAAGTAAGGCAGGCTCATCCCAAATATTTGGAAATAATTCAGAATAAATAGTGTCTGTTTTCAAACGGGATCCAGATGCGATCCTGTACATAGCCTTGTTTAAACTCTGTTTCTTGACATTTCTTATCTACACCCTGTATATATTCTACCTCTTTTAATGGCACAATACATCATCACTCTGTAATTGCAATGATGGTAATGAAGTTCTTGTCAGTGAAACTTCTTTTAATACTTATGTTTGCTTAAACTGTTCTTTGAACTAGCCAGAATTGATCAAAGATTGAAAACCTTACTCCCAGTCCTTTGATGTGTACTATGAAGACTTTATCTGAATGGGAAGTGCAAAACAAACCCAAAATGTAACAAACAATTTAAAATGCATGGAAGAGAGGGATGTTACACGAGTTGCATTGCACTTGTTAGTACAGTGTGCCCCAGGTTGTTCCAGGGGCTTCACGACAGGTGTTGTGTTCACCCAAAGTTACGTGCACCATAACTTAGGCACAGTTCAACTGTGAGTGTCTCCAAGGTAAGTAAGCAAGGTGGCAGATAAGAAAAGGATTTACAGAATTGCTCTGTAACCTTCCTTCAATTTGCTTACCTCAGGTTTTGGCTTTTTTCTTTAGGTCTGTAGGAGAAGTAAGAGTTCTAAGTCGCTCTGATTCTCAAGAAAGCAGTTGCAGAGTATGTGTCAGACTTGTGCAGCCACTCGTGTGGGAGAGGTGGCTTGAAACGTGGCATGGATACAAACATAAAAAGTAGGGACTTGTATGTTTTTCTTGAGGAAATCTTTGTACTCCCACATCTTTTTGTGCATTACTCAGAACATGGTTATGACAAAGGATGGTCTTACTTTTCTTGTAGGTGGGATGATGGCCTTAGAGTAGTTGCATCATGGAGTATAAATCCCTATTCTGGGATAGTGTATCCCTGCTTGGGGAAAAATAAACTAGGTGGGCAAAAGTATATAAACTATTAATGCAGAAAGATATGCTGCTACTCATTTAGCTAAGAATATTTCTACCTGAAAGTTGCTGGAATATTTAAGTGGAGACCAATCAATTTTCTTCAATTGGCTGGGGGGAATTTTTTAAGGATTGTTAAAAAAAAGGTAGTTCCTTGGTCACATGTGATGTTTCAGCAATTTAGATGCTAACCAAGACACCTCCATCCTTTAGTCCCTTACTTTTTTCAGGTCTTTAACTGTTCCTTAAAAGAAACCATCATTTATTTTTAATTATGTTGTAACCTTAAAAAAATGAATGCAGCTGATGCAGACATTGCACTACATTCTGCAGAAAACCTGAAATAACAATGCTTCATTATTGGGGTCCTTAACTCTCAGATGTAATGCAGAGGTCTGGATTCTATCAACAGCTTCCTTACTGACTAATGTTAAATAGCTAACTTGCTATTGGAGTTTTTTTCCCCAAAAATAATCCTTAGTGGGGAGAAGTCATGAATACTTTATGAATTGCCTGCATCTCCATCTTCCCTTGAAATTATGCTGTGTCTTAATCAAACCAGTCCATCATTCTTAGAGCGAAGCACTGCATTTATATGCAAGAATATGATCAGACCAAGCTTGAGGTGTAGAAGAAACGTGAGCTGTAACTCCAGGACCACCTTCTCTGTAGCTGCATCTGAACTGCAAAGCACATGTAATTGAGCTCATATTTAGGTGCTTTTAAGTGTCATTCACAGTTGCTGGATGTTCTTGCTCTTCTAATGATCACTACATTCACTCTGACACTGAAACCACATCTTCTGTGTGTGTTTATCTGTGTCAACACCTCCAGTCAGCTTCTGCAATTTAACTTACAAGCCTTACTTCAGTTTCTGTGCAGTTCAGTTCTGTGCCTGTTCAGTGCTGTTGTAAAGCCCTTAACAGAATTATTGCTGGTGGGCATAGCAAAAAAACAAGTTTTGAGAGAAACACAAAGAAGGTATTCTGAACGCCTAGCAACAGAGGGAAGGAAGATTTTTCTGCCTATTAATTAAAAAAAAGGAGGGCTAGGTGCTGTGTAAAGAGTGAAGTTGTTGTAAGGAACTTGCTCTGGGGCTTTTTACTTGAGCTGTGGATGAGTGTCTTGCTTTTTGCAAAGTCCTTTTTTTTAACAACTGGGGATGGAAGGTGTGCAGGAGGCACTGTGTCAATTGTGATTGTCATTTTGATGCAGAGTGTGGTTAGAACATATGGGGAGATGTTTTCAAATTAATAATAAAGTTACTGTTGTGTAGAATATTTTGCACAATGGGATGATGTTTGGATTCGGGAGGAGCTGAAGCAATCCCACCTTTTGCTATTAATTGAGATTTCTTTCAGCCTGGCAAACTGTTGGAACAATCCATCTAGCCAGTCTGTCCTCTGAGCACCCTTGGAAGCTGAGCCTGGGAGTTAACAGGCATAATTTGACTGGATAGCAAAGACTGTGGGTTGAAAATATTTGTGTTATGACACGTCATCTCCATTCCCTTCTTCCCTGCCCATGTGTACACACAATTTCTGACTTCCTGTGTTTTGTAGGTAATAAGTTACCTGTGTTTTTCCACTGTCAAGACACATCACCAGGGCTCTCCACACTGACACTTCCTCCATTGTAGAGACTCTAATTTCCTTTTCTCTTGGGTGATAGATTTAGTAGGTGTGTAACTGAACTCGGAATATTTGTTTCCAACTTGCATGTGGTAGTTGCTCTTTATTTCTGACACAGATAAAGTTTTGTGCTCTCAAAAGTCTTTTAACTACTTCTGTAATGTAGTGCTTTCTGTGCACTGTTTGCATTAAGTAAAACCTCTGCTTGCTTTTTCCAAGTATCAGCCCAGTAGGACTGGAATCCCTCTGGAGCAATAACATGTTTTCTAGGTCTTGTCTGTTTACAATATGATTTCTGACTAATTTTATCACTTAACCTGGTTAAACATTGTATTTGTGTTCACCTGGCCATTTTCATAACCCTGGTGGGCTTGTGGTGAAAGGGTGTTAAGGATTCACCATAGAGGGCACAATGACGCTTTTGAGATCCTCACGTAAGGAAAGATGGAGAGAGTTGTATGTACAGTTTATTGAGCTTTCTGTTTGGGGTATGATGTTCAGTTATTGGTGTCTTACATAAAGACCTGAGCGCTCTCATCTCTTTCAATGTTTAGACCCCTTACAGACTTCCTTCTACAGTAAATGTAAGACTGCTGACAGCTTTGTGTTTCTTGATTATTTTTCGGAGCACTTTCAAGAAGTAATTTAAGGAATTCTGAGGCCTGTGGGCTCTAAGCTACAAGTCACTCGTTTAGCAAGTTCCACCACAAAACAAGAGAAACACATACTTTCAATTCTGAAGCGTTTGGCTGCTCTGAAATAGCAGTAAACTCAAGGCTTTTTTTTTTATTTTAAAAAAACCACAAGCAGCAAAGCACAAGTAGAGCTAATTGCTTACCCTCAGAGAGGTCCTTAAAATGAATAAATAAATGAAAGTAGCTCATACAAATGTCAGCATTGTCTTTTAGTCTTGGATACTTAAGCAAAAACGTCTGAAGTAATCAGTAATTTACCAAGCCAAGTGCTTTAGCCAAGAGTGTGCTCTTCTCACTCATGGTCGTAGCAGAGCTGCCTCTGTGAGATGAAGATGTTCATCCAGTGTTCTTTGGCACTGTCCCAAACCCGTGTGCTGAGGTGAGGACTTTGATGTCTTATAATCCTGTCTGTGGCTCAGGTATGTTGATAGGCAACACAGGCTGGAAGGTATGGAGAGAAAGAGGGAGGGACAAAGATGAAATCCAGAACAGAACTTCTGGCACCTCTTTGCTTTGTTCTCTTCCAAGTCCTTCTACACCTAAGAAGAGTGGAATGGCACTTCTGACCTGATGTTGGTGAAACTGTAGCTGGTGTTCGACTGAGGGGTCTTGCTAAAGGAACATTTTCCACATATCTGTAGGAAGAGAGGTTCTGAGAGTTGTGGTTTGCTGTTGAGTGTTATTTTTCAACGTAGGTGTTAAAGAATTTCTTTTGGCTCTTTTCTGTGGGCTGCAATTTCAGGCTGAAAAACTCTTATTTTGGCAGGTTGTTGGTTTCTCTACAGAAACCCTAAGTTACTTCAAAATACGTGCCTGCTCTGTCGTTTGATAACTCACAGGTAATGATCCATAATGGCTACATTCTGCATAGGGAATATTTCCTGTCAGAAATTCCTGGGGCTGGTAAGTGACTGAGAGGTGATGACACATTCTTCTGCACATGGTGATTCTTAGCTTTGACTACAACAGCCTTTCATTCTCCCCTAGGGTGTTCTCCCTCTTATTGTGCCACCGAGAAGGGGGGATACTTTGGTAGGAGAGTGTGTTGTCAGCAGCAGATAGTAGTTTGGCAGCAGAAAGACATTTTTTGATTTTTCTACATCAGAGTTACTAAGGAGGAAAAAAATCATGTGAATTCAAAGGCGAATCACCCTTTGGCAATTACTCAGACAAGACGAGATCATCAGATTTCCAAAAATAAGGTTGCTCTCCAGCTTTTCAGCTCCTTGTCACGGGTTCAGAAGAAATGACTTTAATCCTGAATTGTAACCATCTCTTCATCAAAGGCTTCTGCTGGTGGAAGGTTCATTGTTTTTCCTTAATTTCTGTCTTTCCTCAAAGTGAGTTTTAATGTTTTTGTATTTGAAGGTCAGAAGTTGGTGTTTTACTCATTATTTTGTTCAGCTGATACTTGTCTAGAATGACCAGGCTAGTTGTGAGTTGCTGATGGGCTGACTAAAATGCCTGAAAACTCCTCTTCATAGTATTAAATTCTTGCATTTGTTTTTCGTTTGTGATGGGTAATTATCTGATTCACTCATAATGGGTATTTCTTACGTTATTTTTGTTTCCTTTCATTATGAATAACTGAAACTATTTAAATTCTTCCTCCCTCTCCCTTGCTAGTCTTACTAGAGGTTCTCTGTCTGTTTTGCAAGCAATTTATTATGAAAATGAACACTAGGAAAGCTGGTCAAGGCCTTGCAGGCGCTTCTATTAATATTAATTTTAAGTTAATTTCAAAACCTGTTAATGAAATGGCTATAAGTGGCTAAGTAAAATCCCTTAGCAGAGAAAGTGAAAGTTTCCAGGTTATAAAGGCATTGCCTTTTAGTAAATTTCCTTACGCCATCTAGACAGACATCTCATCTAGACAGACTATAACAGGAGGAACTAAAGCTAACAAAATTCTCAGCATTTCATCATCAATGACTGAGCTGGTTCCTTGTCCCCCTGTGCTTGGTGTTCGTGATGATTAATTCAGATCAGTGCAGGGAATTGGACAGGATACAGTTAACATCCATATAGAGCCAATTCAAATGTTCTATGAATAGGAGCTGTACATTAAATGATATAAATTTGACTTGGAAGTTTACTCAGGTTGTAGAACAAATGAAAAATGAAGGGCTTTGTTTGCCACAGTGCCTGTAATGGAGGCATTTTATACTGTAAACAGTTGTTGTATCATATTTCTCTTTGATTTGATAGTGTTCTATGTTGTTCACTAATGTGCACAACTGTTACTATTAAGTGCAAGCATTTAGGATTCTTAAGGGAGGAAATTTCCAGGTGCATTAACACAAACCCCTGCCTCCTGCTCAAATGATGAAAACGCTACTTTGAAATTCTTTTAAGTCCAGAATTTGCTTTATCGTGATTTTAAGACCACTTATAAAAAATGATTCTGATCTTCAGAATAGTAAGTTTTGGGGGGTGTTTTGTGGGCCTTGTTTTTGTTTTCACAATGAAATGAGAAGGGCTTACTTACCCAAAGTACAAGGCAGGTGTTCACTAGGAAGGAGAGTCTTGTGCCAGCAGTGATTCCAGTGAGCTTGAGTATACAATAATACTGTTTGATTAAAACACATCTCCATCTTCATATGCTTTTCTGATTCCACAAATCGATTCAAAGTGTTTCTGTCTTTATACTGTCCTTGGTTGCTGCAGCCACTAGGATGCTCAAGGCTGATTTTTCTTTATTGAAAAAAAAGTATGTAGTGTTTCTCCATGTGCCTGCAATGGCTTATTTTTCTATTTAATTTTCTGTAGCTGGGGTGGGGTTCACCTAGAGCAAAAATGAAAAGCATTATACTTGCCTTCTTTAAACCAAGTGCCTTGAGGATTTCATTTCCTGATCTACTTCAAAAATATGTGTATTATTTCACAAGAGAAAAGCAGGGATGTTATCACTTAGTCTTGACACGGAATTGTCTGAGTGAGTCAGAGCACAGGGGTGCACCACACATCACGACCTGTAATTCTCATTTCTCAGGAATTTCAAATGATTGTTGAGAATACCCAATCCATACATCCCTAGCAACATGGCCACTTACCTTTTTAACACTGCTTTCCCCACGGGATCTTAGTCACTACCTTCTTTCCCAGATGAGTTCTTTTACTTTCCATCTTTCTCCATGTAGTTGTCCTTTAGCTTAAAGAATAACATAGTTAACAGATAGTGGGTTTTTTCCAAGTTCCTTCTGATACTCAGTAATTTTAATATAGAAAACGGAAAGAGAATAAGTTTTTTAAAATATCAGCCTTTTGCCACTACAGTAGTAGTTTATCATGTAGAATGGAAAGAGCACCTAATGGGGAAAAAGCGCTTTCAAGTAATAACTTGAGGGTCTCTGTTTTTAATCTAGAAGTAATTCTCATTTAGATCTGGATTGTAACTTCAGCTGCTCTGCTCTTGTACAGAACAGAATACTATTGTCTGGTGTTGCTTGCATCTGAATTCAGAGGTCCTTGGACTGCGTGTTTTTGTGCCTTTGGTCTTCCCAGTGTTGCAAATTATTTGTGTAGCAGCCTTCTGAGAGAGAGGGCTTCTTGCTGGTACATTCTTCCCCAAGATCATATGCAGGACATGCTGGAAGCTGAGCAGGGACTCTGTTCAAGAGGTACCTGAAGTGGGATTTGAAGAATGGGGAGGTGTGGATGAGGTGTTTTGTAGGAAGGCAAATAAACAGGATTTTTTATGTTTCTATTTTGGGTTGTTTTGTTTGCTTGTTTTGTATCATTTGTTTTGGTTTGGGATTTTTTGTCAGTAACTCTGTGCTGTCCTCGGTGAGGGCCTGGAACAAGAGGCAGTCTTACTTAAAAAGTGTCTGGGGGTCTTTTTGTTGCTACCAACAACTCCTTTTTATCTCTCAGAAGACTTTATCATCTGTCTTCTGCTGCAAAATTTGTGGCACTTCTGTGTTCAAACAGGCCTCAAAGCAGTGGGTTTTGAGCTGGAGCTGTAATGTGGCCTGTGTGTTTTTCTGAGCAAGCAGCAGTAATCCAGCTGTAGACCAGGCTTGAATGTCTGGGCTTCCAGCAGTTTTATTCTTTCCTAAGTAAAAGCTGTTGTTGGTCATTGCATTTAGACCTTGTGTGTATGTATAACTTTGTAGGTATATAAAACATGCATATGTTTGTTCACACATGTCTCTCTGTCCCTTTTTTAAGAGTGAAACAGGTTCACAGAAGATTAAAATACCAGAGGGAATAAATTCTATTGAAACTGGAAAAGCATAGATATGAAACCATGAGGAGGAGATCTATTCTAAATATCAAATTAGAGGAGTGAACAACACAGGTGGAAGGAAAGGAAATAGAGTACTTGCATTAAAGGATAGCTTTATTTTGTCTCCTTAGTACTACCAACAGTTCTTCATGCATCCAGGAGGTGCCCTTTCTATGTGTGGGAGGCCTCTGACTAAGGTGTCAGGAGGGGAACTTACTTTCTCTCAAATAGCTGGCAGATTAAAAGTGCAAGAACCACTTTGTAGAAGTTGTGGCTCTTCAGTGTGTGGTATTTGGTAGGTGGAAGCTATATGTGGTATTTCGTAGTGGTAGAAGGCAGATACAAAGTAGGAGTATTTTTAATACTGACTTGATCCAGCTGTGGAGGAAACATTGCTTGGATGTAAGTTCAGCATCTTTGATGTTTTTTGTCTTTCATGCCAGCTGTATGTGGCCACTGAAGCCATCCTCATCGCATTGGTGGGTGCGACTCCTCCCTATGACTGGGATCTCCAAGGGCTCTCTGCTAATCAGAGCCATGGCAACCATTCAGCGAGTGAGCAGAGAGCTTTTGGGGAATGGCTTCTGACTGCCAATGGCAGTGAGGTGCATAAGCACGTGCATTTTGGCAGCAGCTTCACATCAATAGTCTCTGAGGTAAGTCTGAAATGTGTTTTGCTGCCTCATATGTGAGTGGTAAATCTTACTGGGTTGGTTTTGGGGAGACTGGTTTACTGCTTTTTTCTTGGATACTAATACATGTTTTGATGAGCAAATGAAACAGGTGCTACCTCCTGGTAGAGAACAGGTAGTGTACTCAAGATCTTTACTGGCAACAAAAGTTAGCCTTATACTGCTGTGCAGATCCAGTGTTCTGCTCAAAACATCCCACCTTTTCCATGTGGAAGTTGTGTGTTGGGTCATGCGGCCTCGTTCCACATTTGAGCTGGAATCAAACCATGCATTTTAGTAGTGTGCTCAAAGTCCTTTTTATGGACCCTGGGCTCTTTCTGGCTACTCTTGTGGTTCCTTTGCTAACCTGCAGTGCATGCAGTGCATCCGTCATGCAGATAGCAAGCAGTGGAGGAAGTGGCTTCTGGCAGTCTTTGCAACCCCAGATGTGGGAGAGGACAGTGGGGAGTTAGGTGGACAAAGCAACTCCCACCCATTCTACTCCAAATCAAGCTTTAGCTTTAATGGTGTGGCTTCTGTGTTTTGTGCTCTCTTTCATGGTCTAGCCCCAGTTCCTACAGGAATGATTCCAGGCTCTGCAATGATGAGTGCAACACCTGCCCTTCCTGGGGCTGTCAGTTCCTATTAATGTCAAATTGTTCTGTACAAGAGCCCTGAATATATTGGTTACAAGACCTGAAATTAGAGCTGAACTCTGGAGTCGAGTGTAGTACCACATGATAGTTCATGACTAATGTCCAGAGATATTAATGCTGTCTGAATTATTCCTGTAAAGCGCTTTATTGGTTCTGAGCATTTTAATAAAAAGAGCCAGCTTTGGAATACTGCAAAGCCTTATGTACAAAAGGCATTGCTTCTTATTCTGGTAATAAAGAGGATATGAGTATTTATTACACTATTTAAATTAAAATTCTAATGGACAGTGGATTTCTTAAGCATTATTTACAGCCCATCAAGACTTTCACTTTCCATGGGCTTTTTTCTTTTCTTTTTTTTTTTTCACCTAAGAATCTTTCATTCTGTAGAACTCGATGAGTCAGACATGCTTGTAGAGGCTAGCATATGTTTATAAAGATTTTTATCACTTTGCATAAATAAGAAATGCAGGTAAAGAACAAAATTTACTTGAAAATAAAGGATTTAAAAAAAATCCCACGGCAACTTGTGTGGATCCTGCTTTGTAGTTCTTTAACACACGTTTCAGTAAAGGCCCATGTGAACAAAATCTTTGCTACCTCTCCTGTTTCCCACTATTAAAATACAGTTTTTCAAAATTTGCTAGCTGAGTGTGTGGTATATGTGGAAGTCATGTGCTAAATGCAAAGGTGTGGGTAAGATCACACTTATATTTATCCTGTGGCATCACTTACTGATAACGTGACCATTGCAAATTTACAATGGGAAATATTCTGATGTAAAAAAGCTTCCTTTGTGAATAACAAACATTTGTGTAACATGCTCTTATGTAGGAAAGTCTTGAGCTCTTTAAAGGGCTTAGACATTGAGATTAATTTTCAGACCAAATTTTGCTTTGCAACCATATTCTTTTAATCCCTGAATGACTCAGAAGGCATCCAATGTCAACGAGTTTTGTGTTGGCAGCTTCTTTAGTTTTTATACCAAAAGCTAAGGCATGATTCTTGTAGCTCTTATAAACCAAATGACCATGTTATTTCAGGATAAAATTAATCTCATATGCAATTATACAAATGTATTTTTCTGGGAATTGTTTCTGAAGTCTGCACAAGCTTCAAAAGCTGATTTGTAGTCATGTGTTTAGTTTTAGAATTGAATTTTGTCAGTCTTGACGCTTTATGGGCACATTACCTACAGTATCAGTAAACACCTCACCATTAAAGTGACAATTCAAAATGAAGCATATCCTGAGAGTAAGCAAGTTATTTTCTTGGAGCTTATGAATGATGTTTTGTTAACTTCCTAATCTTGGTGAGGTTTAATTGCATGGCTCTGCTCTCATGGTGAGGTAGTTTATAAGTGAGCTTTGAAATAATATAAGCTTTGCTGGAAAGGATATTTAATGGGATTTTGGTAGAGGAAGAGAAGATTATGAAGAGAAGATTAGAGTGTTATTGCAGGGATAATGGCATAATCACCAGCTTACCAGCACAGAAAGAAAAGTTGGTTGTCACTAAAAGGAAACACCGTCTCAAGGTGCAAAAGAAGTAGAAAAGGAAAAGAAGATGTGGAGTGTTCAGAATACAAAAGGAAATAACTTTTAAACAATGAGAGCATGGCGTTCTACACTTCTGCGAGGGGAAATAATTTTCTCTCAGGTTCAACTTGAGGAATTAAGTCTGTCAGAATCAAACATTTGAATATCAGGTTTGTGTTTGGAGTGGTGAAGAACTGAAAATGACAAAGTATACTGCAAAATGATGAGTGTGGGCAGAAAACCTGATTAACTTGTCTAATGCTACCAAAGTGTTTTTCAGTGACAAGGCAGTTCATAAGGAGGAGTCATGTGCAGGATTATCTTCAGACATAAACCACAAGTATTTTTTTTTCATTGTGTGCCTACATACTTCAGGGCGTTATGTCTGTAGGTAGAACTAAGTCTATTTAGGCTGATAGGTTTATGTGAGAAAAGGCAGAAAAAGGGACTATTTTTAAAGATACGTTCTTGATTTCAGAATCAAAGACTGCATGTGTTTTGGGGGAACTGCAATTGCTTAGTATCGCCTGGGAAGTCTGGGAGAAACAGCAGTTGTGTTTTGGTGACAGTCATGTGCTTTACTCAAGATGATGCTTAGGAGATTTATGCAGAGTTTGATCTTCTTAAAATATATGCCATCCCCTCCAACAATTAGCTGTGGGTGAACTGATGAAATGCTTGAATTCTGGTTAATTTGCCTTTCTGTTGCTTTTTTGTTGTTGTTTTGTTTTTTTCCTCTCCATCCAGTGGTTCTTAATTGGCAATGCATCGTACAAAGTCAGTGCTGCCAGTTCTTTCTACTTCAGTGGTGTGTTTGTTGGAGCAATCTCCTTTGGCCAGCTCTCAGATCGCTTTGGGAGGAAGAAGGTCTATCTCACAGGTAACCACTGCCACCTAACAAAGGCAATGAAATGGAGGTATCATGTCTCTTAAGATCAGTGGCAAGAGCCTGCTTACTGCTGAGAGCTTGATACACAGCTGTGTGACCCGAGTACTGTGATTTTGTTTGTTTGTTTTGTCCTTCCAATGTACTCCAGGAATATAAATCTTGAAAAGAAATTAGTATTTGACTGTTGAAACAACATCTGAATATCTGTGAGGTGTTCTGGATTTGAGAGTCGTGCTATAAGGGCATGCACTCATGCATATTGTGCTCATGGGATCCCTGAAGGTTGCAGCTAGTATTTCTAGTAACATTTAACAATGTTCTTACATGTATACCCATTAGGAATTTTGTTGCACCTTTTATCTCCTCTCTGCATGATTTTTTTTGTGTATTTGTGATCCTTATAGTGTTTTAAAGCTCATAAGCTCGTAATTCTTCTGTTTCTTTAGGTGCTCTTCTGAAATAAAGCTTTGTCTTATTTTGCAGGTTTTGCTCTGGACATCCTGTTTGCCATTGCAAATGGATTCTCGCCCTCATATGAATTCTTTGCCATCTCCCGATTCTTGGTAGGGATGATGAATGGTGGGATGTCACTGGTAGCCTTTGTTCTACTGAATGAGTGTGTGGGTACTGCCTACTGGGCATTGGCAGGTAATGTGCCTTTATTGTCAGAATGTATAGATTTCTGTCTCTCACGCCACTTGAAACACACCAAAGCTAATACCATAGCAGCTGCAAATTTAGCCTCACTTGAGCGTCTCTGTGACCAGTCTTTGAACTCTGCTTTGTTTAATATGAACCTTGGTCATGCAGAGTAGATTACCTGGGTCCATTCAGGTTTCTACATCACTCAAGTTGACAAAGATCCAGCTGAAACATCTCCTGTGAATGTTACACAGCTAAATCCTAATCCAGGGTTTGTCACAGCTCAGCTCTATCCACCAGAATTTCGTACTCTGCTGAGAAGAGCTTAGTTTTTATATGCCAAATATTAATTCTTTCCTTCCTGGGAGTTCTCAAAAAGAAATCAAATGTGTTTTTATATAATGGGAAGATGAGACAACTGTTGATTATATGCAAAAAAGAAAATTGTCCAATCCAGTAATTAACCTTAGAATTTATTAAAAAAGACACAGACACCCTTAATTGTCTTGGTTGATAGTGCTGGGCCTGTCCTTCAGATATGCTGTGTATAACTTATACTGTCACAGCTCCAGGACTGACTGACCAGTCTGACCAAGTGCCAAAGAAGTGGTATGCTGAGGCTGCTTTAAAGCAGGGTGTGCAAAAATTATGAGAGGTACAAATGAATACTACATGTTCCTAAAAATACCAATTTTTGAATGGCTTATAGTATTTAAACATCCTGTATTTGGAATTAGAAGACTTAATTGTTTATGAGGCTTTGTTGGGTGCAGAAATGTAAAAGAGTGCTTTTTGGGCTTTAATTGATCTTTGCAATTAAATGTAATTCATCTGCCCTGCTTGAGTGAATATTCTTTGGTCAAAGAGCTGTGCTTTTTTCTGTATTGCTGAATGAATTTCTGTTAATGGAGAGTTAGTTCTTGACTGATCCCATGTGTTGGCATTTATTAATGTTTCGTAAAGGAGTGTTAATGTTTTGGTTTTATTTCTATGCTAGGTTCTATTGGTGGCTTGTTCTTTGCTGTGGGAATTGCCCAGTATGCTTTATTAGGGTACTTCATTCGTTCCTGGAGGACTCTGGCTGTTGTGGTTAACCTGGAAGGAACAATCGTCTTCATTCTCTCTCTGTAAGTTATTTTTCAAACTAAAGAAAGTTATTTCAAAAAGAAACAAACAAAACCAAGTAACAAACCAAACAACTACATCCAGATGCCTTTCTAGGATGGTGTGAAATGGTGTAAATAAGGTATTTCTCTCAGCTTCTACCACCCCATGTTATGTTGTTTCTTCCAACGGTAGTGCTGCAGTGTTTGAAAATGTAAGTCTACATTGTATTGTATATGCAGTATCACTTTAGATGGAAACAGTCTCTAGAGTGACATAGAGTCATATATATATATAGTGACATATCCTGTTCTTTATCTGGTGTACGTGGACGATCTAAACTGTTGGCTGGTATGCTATGTATCTGTTAAAAGATAAAAAAATGTTTTGTGCTTAGGTGGTAACACGGTGTTTCTCTTACAATTGTGCTTACACAGAAGGAACAGCATCAAAATTGCTTGCATGTATAGCCTTAAAGATGACATGCAAAAGAAAAAATGGGCAGCTTCCTTTTATTGTTCAAAAGTGATCTTTTTGAAGATAGTAGTGATGAGTTTGTGTTTGTGGATTTTATCACAGAAAGCTATGTGATACAGAGTGCTCTTCTTTTCTTATATACTTCCTGACATCTAAAACTCAGTAACTGAAAGAAAATAACTTTAGCTGCTGTTTAAACCAAAGTGTTTTGTTTTTTTCATTTCCAACATCTATTTAACTTTGGTAACTTTCTGAATAAAGCCTTTGCTAAAGGATCCACACACTCTTTCAACAGAAGCACCAGAACTCAGGGAAAGGTCTTAGGGGCTGTTCATGTGAAAGGCAGAGGTGACACGTTAGATATTTCAGAATTTAGTGGTGCTTGGGGCCTTTGGAGAAAAAAAATAACTTTTAGATTTATATGTATAATTTTTTGAAGTGAGCTGTGCTTGGGACTTCAGAGCTGTGCTCAGAGACCGTCTTGCTGTAAGAAAATTTTTTTTTTTTTATTCCAAATTTCACACTGCCTCCTTTCCACATTTCTTAAAAATTACTCTGTGCAGAAAATACAATCAGATTTTTATCATGGGAAGAAAATACGTTCCTTTCTAAGCTCTTTTATAAAAGCACAGAATCACTTTCTAAATTTAGAGAGTAAATGTCATTTCTAGTCAGAGGCAAAAGTCTTAAAAAGATTCTGGCTGAAGTTTAAATTAGTTCTGGAAATCCAAAAGTAATAGAAGAAGATTTGTTTTGTAGGCTGTGTTAAAGTTACAAACCTGTCAAGTGCACATGAGGAGCATGACCTTTGTGCAGCATCTGCCTTCCTGTCTACAAGAGAGAATTTGGGAAAAAGTATGGAAATGAGAAATGGAGGTTGGTCTTATGGAAAATGAGAAATGGAACTGCTTGGTCTTACAAAAGCATCGCGTGTTACTTGTAGTAATGTGTGCCTCCTTAATTCTGAATTCTCCAAAGACAGGGTCCTAATGGTACTGTAACTTCTGTAATATTGTGCTTTCTGTGTGTGTGTGTTTATGTACACACTCAGTGTAATTTCATGGTATCTAAACTGTGTGACTTACAGTTCCTTTAGTGTGCTTTGTCTCTCTTTCAGTAATGAATTTTATACCTGAAGGGTCGTTTGAAAAAATCTCTTATTACACTGAAGTGTATTTCAGCCTTATTTCCATAGACAAGTCAAGCCTCATAGAAAAGCCCTAAAGGTGTGTCTGTGTGTGTGTTTCAGATTTATCCCCGAGTCCCCCCGCTGGCTCTATTCCCAAGGCCGTCTGAGTGAGGCAGAAGATGCCCTCTACCTCATTGCCAAGAGGAACCGCAAGCACAAGTGCACTTTTTCCTTGAAGCTCCCAGCAGAGAGGAGCTCCAGAGAGGCTGGCAGCTTCCTGGATCTGTTCCGATACCGGATTCTCTTGGGGCGCACCTTGATCATGATGTTTACCTGGTACTTGAAATACTTTGTAGGCCCAGCTTTGCTGCTGTGGCCTCTTTAAGTCTTTGAGAGAATGCGCTGCTGAGAGTTGGCTCATCCTGCAGACTGTACTTGGTCTTCCGTGTTATTCAGGACAGTGTACCTAAAAAGGATCCTTTATAGTCTTTTAGTGTGTATTATAGTATTTCCTTAGTACATTTCTAACATGAAGCCATTTCTACAGTCTAGCTCTGAGGTGTTTTATCTTTGCATTTATCTTTTTGGAGTCTCAAAATAGTTGAGAGCTACCTCTTCTGTTCTGACCCCTGCTGAGATTAGTTAGGCTGTCCTCCTCACAGGCCCAGTGCTGTCAGTATTTTGTCACATGGATTATTCTTTGTTTTGTGTGTAAGGTGCCCATGAGCAGGTGGGTGGCCTACCTTGTCTAATGAGCATATTTATTTTCTTCAGAGAAAGTGCTGCCATTGCTAGCAGTTGCTGTAGTGAGGGAACAGCAACCCATCATGCTCCCCCTAGTCAGTAGCAGAAATTTAACTCCAAAAATGCCTGTTTTGTTTTGAATGGCTCTGCTAGCCTCGAGGTATTTTGCTGCTATTTTGAAATAAACATTATATATGATAAATGGTATGTGAGTCCCCTGGCATTACTTTTCATGCATACTTCTCATTGCTTTTATAATGCAGTATTTGGGAAAGATGTATTGATGAAGGATAAATTACAAATTATTTTGTCAGCAGACAACACAGAGCTGTTTTCCTGTTTCTTTTCTGAATGCTTACTGTAGAATAAGTAGTTGACTGGTTTGTTCCTTAAATGAGAACTGCTGATTTCCTGCAGAATGAATTTGCAACCACTTTCCTCATTGTAAGGATGGCAGCCTTTATAGGGATGTACAAGATGACAGAGTTACAAAAGAAAAGTTAAACAGAGATGGAGGATGAACAAAACTCGACCAGGGTGTAGAAAATGAAAAGATGTCAAAGTGTTACTTGAATTGCTTGAGAGTTTGGTTTACCCACAGTTGAAAAAGTATGGGTGAATGTGAAACTTGATTAAAACAAAAATTTTTGCAGGTCAACCAATACAGTCATGATTATATTTAACTTTATTCTGGTTATGCACATTCTTTCTAAGAGTGGTCTTAAGTTTAACTCAGTAATAAGTCAGGAATTGCATCTGTGCAGGGACAAAATGATTTCTTTGCCTAGAAGGCATCATACACTTACAGAGAAACATTTTAGACCTATCTTCTGAAACACGAAGTATAGTTTATAGGGTATTGTGCCAGACCAGTGTTTTCATTTGGCAGGCAAAGTGTCAGCACTGATTTTACTTTTCCTTTTTAATTCTTTTGCAGGTTTGTGTGCAGCTTGGTTTACTATGGTCTTACCCTTAATGTGGGTGACTTAGGTGGAAGCATTTATGCCAATTTAGCCCTTTCAGGCTTGATAGAAATCCCAGCGTACCCAATCTGTATTTACTTGATTAACCAAAAGTGGTAAGTGTGGAATTTATTAACCCATTGAAGGATTTTTAATAACTTTTCTCAAAGATAGTATGTTGCATCTCCTGGCTTCTCACAGTTGTGTGGTGCTTCCCTCTTCAGTTTGAAAGTGACATTGATATGTCTTTATTTCAAATAACAGTTCAACTCGTTTTCAGTAGCTCTCCTAATGGTGAGCCGGCTGGGTTTGGCTCAGGCGAGGCTGGTGTAGCTCAGTCGAGCCTGGCTGTTCTGACTCCTTGCTAACACTAGATAGCGTCCTTCCCACCGCTGTGGTGTGATCCCCATCCTCACTGCTGGGACAGAGCTGCCGTGTGGTCTCGCACTGTAGAAGCTGTGTGTGCTCGTGTGTGAGGAGACTAGATATTTATTGAGTCTGTCCCTGAACCACGTTGCTCTGGACAATGTCTCTCGCTTTTTGTAGAATTCGCCTCCCAGTCTCCTCTCTGTGTGTCTCCTGAGGAGGTTTATAAGTGTGCACACACAGCGGGAAGCAAATCAAAATCCTAGATATTGTCAGCCAGTGTATGATGTTGGTGCTCATTTTGTTAAGCATGCAGTAGAAGCTTGTTTAAAAACGTTGTGAGAGGAAGTGTTGGTGGAAGATGGCATTCAGAATTCCCAAATGCAGTAAAGTCAGTGTGAATTTAGAGGACTCATTGCTCTGCAAAGTACAGACCTAATGCAGAATAAAGCTTTATTATCCTTGTACATCAGGTTTGGTCGGAAGCGAACACTGAGTGCATTTCTGTTCCTGGGAGGATTGGCTTGTCTTATTGTCATGTTTCTTCCTAAAAAGAAAGGTGAGTATTTCCTTTTGTTTCTGCAGTACGGGATAAGAATTGGTAAAGGGCAGCATCCTACAGCCTAAGAATATGATGGTTGCTAGTGGATTTAGGCTGATACCACATACGAGTCTCAGTTTTTGAAAGTGAGAAGCTAGCTCACAAAAAGAATAAATACCAACCTTCCTAAGACCTTAGGGAAAGCTTGTTCAGAAGGTTTGAATTTTTGCCTCTGTGCTCTGCCCTTCCTATTGCATCAGATGCTCCTTTCCAGAGTTTCTGATGTAATACCAAAGAACAGTGTTTCTTGTGGTATTTCCATTAGCCAAATGATATAACAGTGTAAGTAGTACCCATGCAACCTGTGTGTATCTTTCCAGTGAAACACCAATGTCAAAAGATTTGGAGAATTGAGTTTTGGCTCAAGGTTCCATCTTTTCCTCACTGTGCTGTTCAAACTGGTATGATTGTGGTATTAGTAATGTGGCCACATAACTTTGATTTCAGAGAGCATTCTGATGTTCTGAAGCAAAAGATCTTAAAGAAATGTGAAACTGAATGTCTTTTTTGTCAAAATGCACTGATGTTAATTTTCAGATGTTTTTCAAAATGATAGAAACAAAATTACACAGAAATGTTTCTTTTTAAAACTAGATACATAAACTCACCTCACTTGTAAGATTTGTAGATGTATAACACTTCGTAAGGTGAGAGCATGCTTCAAACACTTGAAAAATGATTCAAAAAATTAAACATTTATGATAGAGCACATGAATTGATCTAGATGGCAGTGAAGCTAACAGGTAAACCTTTTTTTTTAAAGGGATGAAGCTCAAGTTTCCATAATTATTCCAGATGCTATAGCTCAGACACTCAGAGATATTCTGGTTCGATTTGTACCAGTCATCAAGTAGTTTTTGCCTATCATTCCAAATAAAACACATAAAAAGAAAGGGCAGAACTGCAAGACCCCAGGAAATCAGCTGTGTACTGCCAAAGTCAGCCAGTGCCTTAGGAAGTGAAATGGCTCACTGGCCAGAAGCAAACACCTGTCGTTGCTGGGCATGAGCTCTGATTTGCCTGGTGTAAGCAAATAAGCACTGGCTGTTCTGAGAAAACTAAGCTGGATGGGATATTTGGTATGGTTCTTTACAACGCTGTCTTTCCAAAGTAATAATGTTGGAAGCACGTTATCATACTATAGAATTGACACTGAATCTCTTATTATTGGGAAAACCTGCTTACCTTTGAAAAAAGTATATCTGATACTCTTCTTCAACTTACTGATGATGAAAATACTGAGTTGTAGTTTCAGCTTTTAGATTCTTCATTGGTTTCCTTTTCACTCTATACTATTGTATAATTGAAATAATTAGAGGTGTAAGGCTTTTGAGAACTGCAATACAAGGGTCATGTTTTCCTCTATCAGATACTGGAGTGTTTGCAGTGGTGAACAGTCACTCCCTGTCGTTGTTGGGGAAACTGACAATCAGTGCTGCATTTAACATTGTCTACATCTACACATCAGAACTTTATCCCACAGTGATCAGGTAACACAAGTTAATTTTAAGTCTT
Source organism: Serilophus lunatus (assembly GCA_013399895.1). Taxonomy (NCBI): domain Eukaryota; kingdom Metazoa; phylum Chordata; class Aves; order Passeriformes; family Eurylaimidae; genus Serilophus; species Serilophus lunatus. Next base: position 1,465,692 of record VXBA01002143.1, on the reverse strand, counting down.
TGTTTTTCTTGTTCTCTTATCTGATCACCTTTTACTTCTCTATTACTTTTTTCTACTAACTATACCTTTTCGTTTGAATTTTTAAGTTGCATATAGTGATTATATGTAATTTTACATGTGAAATTTCTTCTCTTACTCTCTTCACACTCCTTCTTCCCTCAAATTTACAGACTACAAATTTCAGACTAATCAGTCTTCAGACTAATCAGTCTTCAGTCCATTGGCTGCTTGGCATGCTTACTTCCAGTAATGAGGATAACAGTAGTACTGTTGATATTTTTTTAATGAGTGGTATCTAACTTTTTCCATGCTTTATAAACCAGACAACTCTATTACCATACTTGCTCTAACCAGGAACATTGTAGATGACTGGTCAATATGCTTTGTAAAAGTAACTCAATGCTTTACAGGCTGTATGTAAGCAGCAGTAGGGTTTCACTCACTAGAGGCAGAAGTACTCTGTGCTTGTGCTGACAGAGCAGACAAAAGCATCTACCTTATGGGTGCATATGGTGATCAGCCACCAGTGAAACTGTACTGTGGTGTTTTCCATGGGTGGATAAATCTCCTGATAAATAGGATTTATATAAATTAATTTAGTCAAAGTTTCAGAGACGAGATGCATGAGCTGGAATTGCACTTGTTTTGCATCTCTGTATGTGTATGTATGTTAGAATTCTGAATATAAAGGGAATTTTTGCTTCAAGCACAAAAACATGTTTCCTTCCTGTATTGGGATGGTTTCAGTTACATTTGACTTTTCTTTGCCAGTTACTGTGGCCAGGGTCATGACCAATGAGATTTTTTTTCCTTTCTCAGTGGCACTTTCAAAAGACTAACTATTTTTATGTTTTTTTTCTTAGGAATGTTGGAATGGGTGCCTGCTCCATGTTTTCCCGTGTTGGTGGAATCATTGCACCTTTTGTCCCTTCCTTGGTTTGTCTGAACTTCTGTTATTTATATTTTTGGTTTGTGGTTTTGGTGTATCAGAGGCTTACAGAGATGAGAAGATTTTGGATAAATTATGCATGCAAACCAACATTTATGCATGCAAACCAAGATATGTGAATTTCATATCCTAACAATATCATGGTAGGGCAAAGGCATTGCAATATTATCTGTGTGATTAGACAAAACCTCAACATTTATTATATTTAATTTAGAAGGTATTTTAGCTCTGTAAAAATTCTGGGACTTAGCTAGTGGACCTTAGCAAAATAATAATAAAATAATTTCAAATTACCAAGATGGTGATACCAAATTTTAAACCCTAAGCAAGCAATAGCAAAATCCCAGCATAGTTAAAGATCTACTGTGTCAAAATAAGGCATATGGGCTCAATAATTCATGTTTCTGAGAATAAATTAGTTTTACTGTCAGTGTTCTTCATGGTTTATAAACATCAGCAAAGTGGTTTATCTCTCAATGAATGAAGATGATGATGTGGAGATCTGATAAGCTGGCAAGGCTTTCGAGCACAAACTTCACAGCAGTCTGTCCAGGCAAGGAAATATTCTGAAGAACAAAACATGGGGATGGTACTGTTATCTTCCTCTGCTTACAATTTTATGTGTATGCAGGTAAAAGAGTAGGCCAGCTTTTCACACCAACTGCTTGCTGAGGTCAAGTGACAATTCCTTTAATGTGACAGATTTTATCTGAGGTAACTTTCCTCTGAGCCATTTGCCATTTTATGTGTGAGGCAGAAGGCTCACAGAAGGAGAGGTGAGCACAATCTGCAGAGTGAAACACTGGGTAGGTAAGAACATGAGCACCTCTGGGGTACAACAGGCAAGGCCAAGACTGCTGCCAGTCTCCCAGGTAGATTTTGTGTAGTAGTTGGGGAATCCATTATGTTGTTTCAAGCAGAGATTTGATACTGCATAAGACACACATCTTGGATCATCATGCTTCAAGAGATTCTATGAAAATAGCAGTTTAAATAACAAATGAATATTGATTTGGGAAAAGAATGAAGTATTTTTGTGTTTTGGAATTTATTCCACTATTTTAATGCATTTTCAGTGTCTTTTGTCTGGGGATCTTATAATAGTAAGAATAGGGAAAGTTAATTGCTGAAATAAGAGATGAAATGTTGGTCTTTCATTTGATTGCAGCCTGTTATTCTCCTCAATTTATAATTGCTCTTTACAAGGTGAAACAAATAGCTAAACTCTTGGCCTTTTTTAAAATTAGCCTGCTTTACTACTTGTCTGAAAGTGATTGTACACGGTTTAGAGCTGTGTTGTAGATAACTCATACTTTTGTGCACACCTTTTCTCAGTGTAGTTTGGCTTGTAATAAGCCGTGTGAAAATAGGGACAGGCATCAGGAGTATAAATGTGGCTGTCACAAGTGATGGCAGGAAGGCCAAAGCTCAGTTGAAGCTAAAACTAGCAAGAAACATAAATAGGCATTCTATCAGCTAAAGGAAATTCAGTTAAAATGTTCAGCCTGCTGTGGAATGGGATGGGCATCTTATTGGTGGATGACATGGAATAAGCTGAAATACTTATGCTTGAGTCTTGACAGGCAAAGTCTGACCTCATAACACTCTGCTGATAAGCAAACAGTAGGAGGAGCAGTAGGTTCAAAAACACTTAAAGCTGAAGGCTTTCCTTTCCATGGGATAGGATTCCCTGAGTTGATGAAAGAGCTGGTTGTGATAGTGAGGCAAGTGTCCATCATATGTGACAAACCATTATTGTAGTGAAGGATCACTGATAGCTGTGGGAGGAAAAAGGCTAATGCTGTGTTCATCTTTAATATCAGAAAGTGGAACCAGGGTGTTACAGCCTGAGCAGCTCGAGCTCAGTTTCTGGAAAGATGGAGACCTCCCAGAATCTGTCTCTAAGCATGTGAAGGAGAGGAGGGTAATCAGGATTTGTTTTCAGGCATTTGGATTTGATAGTCATTTCATCACAGAAGGTAGTATGGATGAGGAAAGGGAGGAGAGCAGGGAAGGCTTTTGTAAGGCTTGTGGCACTATTCCACGTTATTAGCCTTTTGAAGCTGAGGAAATGTGTCCTGGATGGAAGGAATGTTAAATTTGAATTTTGTATGGACCGCCAGGCTTTAAGGGATAGTGAAAGGATCAATATGTGGTGGCTAGTGACAAGTGGCATATGAGGCTGGATACATCCTCTTCATAGATAATGCAAAATAAGGAGGAGTGATTGACATGCAAAACGGTAGCTCCTGAGTCTAGTGGGACTTTCTGGGCCAACAGAAATCCCATGAAGGCTAATAAGAATAAAATTCTCTTTGTAGTGTGGACTTCTCGTATGGTCAGTGCAGTCTGGGAACCAACTGGCTGAGTAGCAGCCTTGCTGGAAGAGGCAAGTGAAGTGAAAGCTAGCAGTGTCCTCTCATCACAAACAGGAAAACTCTGCACCAACCTACATCAGGCCAATTCAGTATGTGGCCCACAGGTTAATTACCTGTCCAATTTGAAAGGAATGTTGAAAAATTTGGAGAGGGTCTAGTAAGGATGATCAGGGGCCTAGAGACATGGTTTCAGGGTGAAAGCTGGGTCTTACACCTTGGATCTTCCCAGCAGTGGAACATTTCAGCAGGGGTCAATGGCCACAAGTTTTAGTGTGGGGATTACATAAGAATTTTGGAAAACAATCTTTTGGAGAGGCTTAATGCAGCCCTGAAACAGTCTGTTTGGAGGGGGAATATCCCTCCTTGGAATTTTTTCAATACTTGGTTTCACAAAGTTAGCTATACTAGGTTTGGTCTCGTGATGGCTGCAGTTGTGCTTGAAATAGGTGGTTGGCTCAGAGCCTGGATGACCTCAAGAGATCTCCAAGCAGCATGTCTGTCTGTGGTATCTATTCTCTACTACAGAGGGGTGTTGCACTTGTTAAAAAGTGCATATATCTTAAGCAAGAACTGAGTTAAATTCAGCAGGCATTTCTTTTAAAATTCATCCCAAAATCTGTGTGGCTCTAATAGTGTGGATAAGATACAACTGACAATATCAATAAACAAACAAACAAACAACAACAGTAGGATTGGTAACTCTTATACTAAATAGGAACACAAACACATGCCAGAGGGATTGGTTGTAAAGGCTAAGTGCTTTAATGTGCAATATGAACTACAGGGAACCAATCTCAACCTAACTGTCTGCTATTTTTTCCAGAAATCTGTACAGTGGTCCCTGCCTTACATTGTATTTGGAGCGACTGGTCTGTTGTCTGGGCTCTTAAGTTTATTGTTACCAGAGACCTTAAACAGCCCTTTGCTTGAAACTATTTCAGACCTGCAGGTATGCTCGTACTGGAGGCTGGGGGATGAAGCCATGTCATTGCAAGCACTAGATGGCTCACAGGTATGTTTTTTTTTTCCTAGTGTTTTCTGTTTTGTTTAGTTCAGCTGTCAGCTTTAATATGCCACTCTGAATAGATTAGCATAGTGATTCTTGGCCTGTGGAGGATAAGCCCCAAGGAGATAAAGAAGATAGTTTAGTAACCTTACCATCATGTCTGAAATGTTGTCTGGAAATGCAGGCTGAAATATAGCTGGGTTAATTCATCCCTTTAAGGCCAAAAGCTTACAATATTTCCCTTTAGGGTAAAGTGATATCTGTGCCTCTCTAATCTCTGAGATGGGATTGTTGCAGCATGCTTCATCCAAAGCTGGCCACTGAAGCTTGAGAAGCCTTAGATGTTAACAGAAACAGAAGCTTGTTTGTGAAGGGCTGTTCTCAAAGGCAGCACCCATCCTGACCTGCCCAGGCTGTTCTGCAGTGTCAGTTGTTAGGTCTGTCCTAGGGGGTCTTTAAGTGGTTTTGAACTAGACTAACCTCCAAGATCTGTCCTACCCATTGACTCGGGGAAATGAGATTCATCTGAGACATTGGAACTACAAAACTCCCAGCATGAGCATAAATCAGTGTGGCAATAGGATGTTTTTCAGTGAGGTTTCCTTAAAGGTTTTTTTATGTCACTTTATAATTCATTTTGTTAAATTCCTTGGTGTCTGCATCTTCCAGTCACGTGGAGGTTTTTTAACATGGCTGCTCCTCTGTGAGCAAAGTGGGATTAGAAAGAAGTAGCTAGAGAGCTGGAAGTGGGTGTTTGAACTTGGATAAGGTTTTAAGAGTCCCGAAATTTTAAGTATCAATGGACTTACAAAAGTAGATTAAGTGGTCAGAAGACTTGAAGGGAAACTCAAACAATGTTACTTGCCCCATTAGGCTGAGATGAGATGGGATCCTTTAATACCTTTTACTTTCACTTAATTAGTTTCTGGTCAAGTGCCCTAAAGTTCACAGGTATTCATAGTTATTTTCACAGAAATCAGGAGGCTGAGTAGCGTGTATTTCTAGAATGAAACAAGATGCTCTCTGTCAGAGGCTTCAACATGTTGCCTTGTTTACCAATTTTGCTGTAATTAGTTCTTGACAGGACAGCACAGTCTAGTGACCAAAGCACCCTTGAAGAAAGCTTGAAAGAGGCAGCCCTGTAGCAATTAATTTTATACCTCAGCTACTTCACACACGTATTTTACAAACATTTTCAGCCATACTGCATAATGTGTTATGGCGCCACATTCTTGCTGACTACACAAATCTATCATATGTTTCCATCAGCTGTGATTTTGCAAATTACATCATTATTACATCTTAATTGTGCAGACAGTTTACCAATGAAAGCAATTATAACAAGCGGTGCGGGTGTTAAATTTTTATTTTCTTTCTGAACCAACTAAGGTCAGTATTGTCCTTTGAGGTGACAAATGTTGTCTATCAGTATGCTCACAACTTGGTTCTCTTATGTCAGCCAGTCTTCTCAGATTTAAATCTTCCTTGCTTGTGCTTCTTTAGGCTTCTTAAAAATCCCAACCTGAACAGCACCCACAGAAGAAAAAAAAAAAGTAAAATTGAGAATATTCTTTGGAAACACTTTGGCTAGATGGATTAAAATTATTGAATCCAAATGAAAAAGTTGCTGGTTCATTGAACTAATCCTGTGACTTTAGTGAAGTTTTATTTGGAATGTCTGTGATACATTAGGGATTTATTTTAAAGCTCACAAAGAGAAAGTGCTGATAAAATGGAAAGCTGCTAAACATTAACCCTATTTGACAAGGCCATAGAGAGGTCTTATGAAGCTGCTGTGAGAAAGATTTAGAATTTATTTGGCATACCCTGAATTCTCCCTGTGGAATCCATTGTCCTTATGTACCACTCTTCAAGATAACATGCATTCTGATTGCCCAGAATAGAGGTTTTGTCCCTGTTAACATACATGAATGTGATATTCAAGTTGGACAGCATCCAGTGATAGCCTGACTTTCCTCAAATAACTTTAGAAATCTAGAAAAAAGCATAACATGATTCGCCTTATATCTTGTGACAGGTCTTGGTGCTCAAACTGTTTGAAATTCTTTTGCAGTTAATGTACATTGCTGTAGCAAAGCTCCTCTGGAGACAGATCTAAAGCTACAGACTTTGCTTGCATGGTACTGTCAGTCAGGAACATGATTTCCATTTCTCTATTTTTCACCCTATCTCTCACCCTTCTTAGCATATGACTTAGGCAGGCAGAAGTCTTAGAATGAATGCAAGCATACTGAGGGAAAAATCCTAAATAATCAAAGTACATAAAATTTATACTAGCAGAAGAATCTTTTTAACTGGAATAATTTGTGTCAGTTCCTTGGGAAAAATGCTACACTGGCCAAATAAAAGTCAACTAGCTGCAATAGCTGACTTTAGTTTGGGTATGTGATATAAAGTTGTGAAGAGGGTTCTGGCTGGAGTAGGTATGCCTGTAATAGGGACTTCACCTTCTGAATGTGGTTTTTCCCTTTTCCATAATACTTTTAGTTACTATTGCACTACTATTGTTTAACTAAACTTGCATAGTGAAATGTCCATTCTACATGTGGAGAAGTATTAATTCTGGATGGAGAAGATTTTACCTAATCAAATAATCTGTGTTTTCTGAGCTGTAATGAGCTACTGTATTTCTAATAGCTCTCCACAGAACAGGGGCCTTAGACTTAAATTAAGGAAGTTTAATAGGTTATCCCTTCAGAACCATTCTAGCCAGTGTCTCTCCTGCATGTATTTTCTAGTGTGCTAGTGGAGCAGAGGAAGTCCATCTACTAACCCCCCTTTTGAAGAACCAAGAAGTCTTAATTCACACGGTGTCTTTTACAAAGTTTAATATGGTGATTTGAGGTGTCTCTTCTTACTTTAGCAACATTCCACAGAGGTGTAGTGGTTCATGCTTATGTATTTTGAGATTGATTTAGTGGCTTCTGTTCTAACTAATGACTTTATTTTTGTTTCTAGTCTGGAGACAAAGACAGTTCTACAGGGAGTGGAAGTGAAGATGAGGAGTTTTATGATGCTGATGAAGAGACTCATATGATCAAATAATGAAAAGAAGAAACACTGGCCTAATTTATGCCTTTTCTTACTTGTCCAGTCAGTCCAGCTGTATGACAAGTACTGGGGACCTTGCTTATCAGGGAATGAAATTGGGCAAGTGCCTGTGTTTTTCTTGACTAGCAGAGGGGTTTGAATACTGTTCAGACTAATTACATCAGACCACTGATGCTCTCCATACAGCCAGCCATTCAAATTCTTGTGGTTTGGAGTGACAGTGCATGGAGTGCATTTGAAGCCAGGTGAGACAGCAAGAGTGGGATAACATATTTCTGAAGCCTAGGAAATTATCTAGATTCAGACAGATTTGGACAGGTCATCAATGCAGGCGTTGGCATTTTATTTTGAAGGGGTTGATTTTGAGTCAGTATAAATTGGTAAACTTGAAAACAACCACTGTTTTATTCCATAGGGTGAAAGTGGTCACAGAACATGTATGTTACTTCAATGGGAACAAATTCCTGAAATTGTATGTTAAAATGCCTGCTGCATATTCAGTAGAAGAGAGCTAACTATGAACATAAGGTTTCTCTCTCTGCACACCTGTGTACAGTTACAGGGTGCAGCTGGTTAGTCATGCACTGGGCATTTACTTAGCGATAGTGGAAGGAAGGACTACACAAAAGACCAACCATAAAGCCTGCAGACATAAGGAACCTTGCTGACTTTTTTTTTCCTTCTTTTCATACACCAAGCTTTTTTTTGGGCTACCTTGTGCATGTGTTTGCCACATTTTCCCCACATCTCAGGACTGCTGTATAGTTTTACCCACTTTTACACTGTCCTTACTTTGCCATAAATATTGAAGCTAAGCAACTTCTCTGTGGAGTGAGGTCTGTGAAGGATATGGTTTCATGGGTGTAACATAGGTAAGGTATTTATCACATACTCTGTGTTGGAGGTGTTTTAGGTCTGTAAAAAAGAGTTATATATGCTGTGTCTTTATTTCTGGAAGAGACTTAACTGAAGTAATAAGAGGAGTTATGAGTTGCTGTTACATTTTGGGCTTTATTGCCAAGAAGCTGCTGATGTTTGCTTAAAAATCTTGTGTGTAGATATTATTCTCATTTGAAAAACAAGCAAACCTCTTTGAGACAGCATTTGGTTACTTGATGTTGTTTCTTAACCAGGTGCTTGTTCAAGTAATGGATAACTTGACCTTGTTGAGGCTGACAACTTTGCTTTCCTGTTTAGACTGAACTTTCTGCAGATGCTTCACTAGAGGGATATGGAATCCTGAAATATGAAAGATGGACATATAAAAGATTCCAATTACAAAAATGGGGCCTTACAAAGATTCAGTTTTCCTGATTACATTGTCATCTTCACCCTCTAACCTGTGGCTTTTTCTTTGTTAAGATAGGCTCTCCTAATATGTTTCTTAGTCTTCCTATTTGGAGTTCCTAGCAAAGTGCCACACAATGGGCAGCAAGTATATTTTTCAGGCTCACTAGCCATTTTTTCAGATTTTTAGACTTAAAAAAGCTGGGTTTAAAAATATTGAAAAGGTGCTGAGTATTTCCTCGTTAAACTGCAATGTTCCTTTACTCTTCAAGGAAATGAAAGTAAACAGAATCTGAAGTTTGCAGCTAGCTGTTTGAACTTTGTTCACTGGGAACTGTAACACTGAGCAATTGGCAGCTGCCCCTGGTTGGTGCAGAGGGCAGCTGAGGGACTGCAGTTTCACACACATGCAGCATTCCCACTTGGACAGAAGTTGATCAGGCATTGAATATTAGCAAAGTTGAGAACTATGGACAGTGTATCAGTATTGTGGGTCTTGCCTGTATTATGAGCTTCACTAGAAGAATTCCAGCCTGTGGTCTTTTTTTTTTTCGCAGACTGTTGAATAGTTGTTGTAGATGTTGCCAAACACTTTTAATTCCAGCTCTATAGTCTTATCAGCCTTATTTGATCCTTTTGTATGTAAGAAAATACTTAGATTCAACCTTTCCATGTATTTCTATCAAAATATTTTTTTAATTTTGTATTCACATTTTAATTTATGGGCAGCTGGGAAAATGACTTTTCATTGCTGATGGCTTCTAAATAAATAAAACCTCCTCACTTAGAAGTAAACATCAGTAAGCCCAGCAGTATTAACATGCTGCCAAGACCCAGTCATGCACTTTTACATCATCAGTATACATATGTAAAATTGCAAAGACAAAGAGTGAAGACAAAATTAGCAATTGTTTTCTGTAGATACTGCTGCTCTTTTTTAATCTTAAATCTGTCCCTATGTTTGCAGCTTTCAAATATTGAAGGGAACTTCTTAGAAGGAATTTTAAATCTACTTTCTGTCAACAGTAGGAACTTTGTCTTGTTACTTTCCCTAGTCAGTTATATTCAGAAGGTTTGTAGGAGTGAATCCCTGCAGGAGGAGCTCAGCAATGCAGCATCAGGCTTTGCTCTCCCCCTTTGTGTTCTGAAGGTCAGATCCATTAGGTGTTTTTGAAGTCATGTAAGCAGTCTGAGCAGGCCTAATTAATAAATCTCAGTGTCTGAGCATAAGTTTGCCCTGAAGAATTACTGGAAATCAGAAGATGATACAGTACTAGATACATGAGTTTATTATGTGTTGTAATGCTATGAGTTCTGAGACCTGATATCCTTGCTGTGGTTGAATGAATTATCCTATGTTTTTTGCTAGAATAGCTTTTTAACAGTGCTAGTTGCTTAGTATACATTTTTTGTGTGTTGTGCAGATGTTAAGATACCTATCCCAAAGAAGGCATTTCTTTCCTGGATTCCTTTGGCTGTCTTTTTTTTTTTTTCTATCCAGCTTATTTAGTGGTATTATGCTAGACAGTAGAGAGGCTTTCCCATAGTACTGGTCAATCAGAACTTAGTACCATCTCTGAGTTTGGGATTCTGCTGTCTGGGGATTTTCAAGTGATACATGAGTACAGCTGGAAGTGAAGGAGAATGGCAGGTCATGACAGCATGGAGGAGAATTAGCTGGAAGGAGCAAAAAATATACAGAGGGTTCAGCTGAAACACTTTAAGACAAGGGTAAGTGAAAACACAAGATAGCAGCTGTTGGGTAGAAATACCCTTCTTGCTCCTTGACTTGACTTGAGGCTTCTGCTTTCAGGAGCTAGTATTCATGCCAGGATATCCTGTTGAGGGTATCAGTTTCATAATTTCCTTTTTAATGCCAGCTTTGTTCAGCACTGCTACTTTAGTGATGGAACATTTCTTTGGATCAATATAAAATGTAGCCTGCCTCAATTTTCTTTTGGACTCAGCGTTTCTATGAAATGGCATGGTACCAAAATGACTAAAATATGGAAAGCCCTCTTTTGGAGATTGCTGTATAACTGGTCATTGCTTAATTTGCCAGCTTCCCTTTAGAAAGATAGGAATATTAGAATTATTTCATGAGGCTTTGTCACACAACTTGTGAAGTGATACCTCAGCCTTCTAAGAGGATTTTACTACCTGGCTGCTTTTGACAGACAGAAGAGAATACAATATGGAAGTGACAAGTTGATTTTTTTTTTTCAAAATTCCCTGAAAACAAAGCTAATGCTCTCTATTTAGGGATTAGGAAAGTGCCATTCAGAGACACTAGAAACCTAGGAGCTCTATATTGAAGAGGGCAACAGGTGACTCTGTGTTCAGAGTGAAGAACATGCCCACACCTCTCCAGTAATTACCATAGAGCAGGTTGCAGCTTGTTTCCACCTTTGTTGCAGTCGAGGCTTTAAGGACTGTAGCCACATGTGCTGCTCATCTGCCCACAGTGTGCAGTCCATGCCAGGCTCTCCACTGTGGATGCACTGTGTTTAGTAGAATATCACTTACAAAACCACGGGGAATGCAGTTGAGCCATAGTTCTCTAGCCTATTTCACCTAAGCATATAAAAGTGGTTCACAAAAAAATGTTTTTGTTGTACCAAGGAAAAGGGAAAAGAGAGGAACAAACGTATTTTTCCTGGAGTGTGTTAATGGAAACATCCGAGCTGAAACTCATGTTCCTGAGTCTTCTGTGTGATCACCAAATGCAGATTTGGTTAGACTTGCTTTGTTTTAGCTGAAGATTGGTGTGCTGTGTATCCCTTTGCCCATCCTGTTAGAGCTTCTTTGGTCATGTTCTTTGACACAGCTGAATCTGTGCAAGCAAACTGTGAGCCTTGCAGTAAATATGTCAGAGAAGCCCAGGAGCAGTGCTGTCATTTGATGGTGTAAGATAGGGTGGCCTGACACAATGCCTGTGTCAGAAATGTCTATATTCAGCTGTTTACCAAACAGGAGACTTAGGGTACAGCTGTATTTTGAGTCTCATTGATTGTCTCTTACTACGAGATGTGTTATGTGAAAGAAAACCTATGTAAGAAAACTTCTGTGGCAGATCTAAATGTAGAATTGGAGGGTGAGGTGATTTATACATAATTTTTCCATGCTGTGTATTTTTAATGCTTTGTCCAGTCTGTTGTAGCCTTCAGATTTTCAAGGTGCTACTGTTACTGAGTCAAATAGAGCTGGGTACCCTGACAGTCTGGATTTACTGAACTTTCTCAGTTTTAGTACTACTTGCTGTTCCTGTCATTCTGAAAAAAGCTCCTGTATTGCCTAATGGGGAACAGATTTTTTTGTTCTAATTTGAAGTGCCTGTTTTATAGAAGTTGTCTTTAATTTCCTCAGTCAACTTTATATGGGACTATGTGTAAAGTAGCATCATAGAATTGGATTATATGAGTGCCAAAGACAGTTTTTGCTGGAAAGCAATAGTCCAAAACTAGTTCTAGCTGCCTTCATTGAAAATTCTTCCATGCAGCCTGCCAAAACTGGTATTTACAAGCATCTCTGAAACTACAGTGGACAGTTACCTTTGTTTTCTTGTCTTTCATTGCTCAGTTCACTTAAGTAGCTTTTGTTTCTGAGAAACCAAAGAAATTGAAGGATTAAAGTGCGGTTTTTGTAGAACATGCAGAATTTATACCATGTAGCCATAACAAAGGAATCTGCAAGAGCTTCTGGGTTGTAAATGTCAAAGTTTACTCTCAAACTGGTTGGAATTTGTTAGTTCATTCATCAGCCTTACAAATTAGCATTGCTAATAACAGCTTGCCTGGAGCTTCATAGGATCTAACAGTCTGAGGCATTGCTAAATGATAATGTCTAGAGTTTAAATCCCTATTACAGCTAATATTCACTGCAAGTCAGCCCTATCATGGCTGTGTGTTTGTCAGTAAAAAGGCAGGTGGATAAAATTTTGTGCAGCAAGAGCTGACTACCCCCCAGAAGAATGATTTAAAAGAAATAATCTTTCTCCACTGTGTATGCAGAATGAAGTAGGACCATGGCATGTCAGGATCCTGTCATATACAGCAAGATTGTGGGATGGAGTATGTTTAAATACTTCCCCTCATTTACTGAAGGTTGGTAGGGAAAATTGGTCTTTAGCATGCATGTTACTGCTTCCCACCAACACATCTGAGGTGCTCATCTTATGCCTACTTTTTATGGCAAAATGTATGGCAGTAAGAAAACATTTGCCAATATTTGAAGTTACATGTACTTAAAAATGAGGTATCTGGCACATCTGTTTTCAAACAAAATGTTTTTAACTTACAGAAACCTGATTGAGCAACAGGTGTTCCTAACAGTTTGTAGAAAAAAACCAGCATTGCAGGTGCTGATGAAAATTGTTACAGAGCAACCAACTGCTAGGTAATTTGTGATGAAAGAGTTGTGGATGCTGTGATTTCAAGTATGCCTCTAAAAGACCGGTTTCTAGTATTTGATTCTTCTCAACCCTCAAAATCAAAGCAAAGTTTTATTTTGTTCTAGTTAAAATTTGAGTAATGTAGAAATTGGAAGTATACTTTTCATATGGATACTTTTACTGCACTGTCTTTGCTTCTTGAATCTAATGATACTTTGATTTTTTTTTTTTTGAGCTACTTTATGTTGAGCTTTCTCGTCACTTTTGTATTTAATTGATTGTTAGGAAACTACAAAATATTTCTTTTTTTGTTTATGTGGGAATCCATGACTTAAAGTCCTCAAGTTGTTCTTCTCTTAAAAGTTTTTCTTAAAGGCCTTTTAAGTTTAGTTAAAAGACTTAAGACTTGGCTTTTCCTAAATACCCTGTCTGCCTTTAGAAGGATCAGAAAGTCCTTGGTTTTATATTAATGTCAGTTGAGGACGTGACTTTGCAGGGACAATAAGTTTTGAGTTGGGGTGTTTTAATCAGTTTATTGCCAATTAAAGAGGGTTTAGTTACTGCTTTGGTGTTGAAAGAAAAAAAGATATAAAACACTTAAGGAAAACATTGCTGCGTTTTTCCAGACACTGCTCCTCCTTCTTTCTCCTCATGCCATCCCCTACCCCAGTCACCAGGGGTTATTACTACTACTACTAGTCTCCAATTCCATGACTGCATGTCATACTCAGTCCTTCAGCAAGGCAATAGGCATCACAGGAGACTGGGATCAATCTGTTGTGCTTGTTTTTTCAAGGCTCTTTGTTTCTTATTCAGCTGTTCTCGTGTGGGTTACATCACCAGACACGGTCCCTTTAGAGTTGTAGCTCCTTCTGATACTGGGCTTCTGCTCAGGCTATGATTTTCCTTTGGCTTTTCTACTATTCAGCTGTCTCTCCTTTCAGCTGCTCTTGTGCTGATATGGGCTTACCCTTTTTTCTTGCTACTGCTGTAGCACTGTAATATCTTTCTTGTATTTTGTTGCCCTTTCTTAAATGTGGTTTTGTGGCAGTGCCAGTGACTCCTCTGACAGTGTTGGGGTGCAGTGGGTCAGTGCTCACTGTGCCCAAGAGGCAGTGGACACTGTCTGAAACACAGGAGGGTCCATCTGAACACAGGGAAGCACTTTTGTGCTGTGTGGGAGGTTGAGCACTGGCAAGGTTGCCTGAAGAGGTGGTGAAGTCTCCATGTGTGGAGATGCTCAGAAGTCCTCCAGACATGGTCCAAGACAGCCTGCTCTAGTAGATGGCTGTGCTTGAGCAGGGAGGTTGGGCCAGATGACCTCCAGAGGTCCCTTCCAGCCTTAGCCATTCTGTGGCTGGGACCAGCACATGGCACTCCCTGGCCTCTTCCCTCACAAGACATCCTGCAGCTCCCTCACTGCTGAAACACTGACAATTATGCTCAGTACGTGACTTTACAGCTTGGGGGTTTTTTTTTAAATCTAGTCCTTAGTTGGGGCTGACAGTTTGTGAGTGGTAGTTGGTACTGTATTCCCCTTCTGTGTTCCTGTTGTCTTAGGTCAAGTGAAACTCCTGAGGATATAATCAGATGTTTATAGCCAAGTTCTTTGTCTGTTTGCATTTATATCCTTGCTGATTTCAGAAGACAGAACTTAGACCTCCACTTGACCAGAGGAGCAGCCAAAGGGGTAAACTAGTTAGTTGCTGCTCCACCTTTCATCATCACAAAACCAAATATTTTGTAGTCTCTGTATCCTGTAGACTTTGCATTGTTTCCTCATGCTCATGTAATTTGAACTAACAATCAAAAGTCCTTGACAGTTGGGAGTTGAAGAACAGGAAATACAGGGGGGGAATAGATTCAGTCAGAAATGAAGTTGTATATAGCTTGGTGTGTGTATTGTTAAATATTTAATTTGGATTACTTGAATACTGAGTGTTATGAGCCTTCCCATGTTAAAATGAGGACCGATAATATTTCAGAGGTACTTGCTCTTCTTTAACTGTGTTAGTGTGCTGTTGTTAACTCAGAGTTGTACTGCTGAAAAGTCTGTAGAATACTTCATCTGAGAAGTCACAACTGAAGACACCATAAGCTTTTCCACAATAGATCTTTTATGGTGGTATATTCATATGTTCTGTGAACAGCTGTTGGATCCATCTTTTTAAGATGTTCTTTGCCATAGGTGAGAGGCCATAACAAGTGTTGAAATATTCAGAATAACTGCACTTACCTATTTTGTTTTCTTAATTGTATTTCCTATGCATTTACCTGTATGTATTGTACTTCAGTGGAGGTACGAAAGGTAAATATCAGGTTTTTAATTTATAATATGTAAACAAGTTTTTAAATTAATTCTGTAATATTACATATTATCCAGTGATTTCTGTCTATTAAGAGAGGGTGATGGTGTTGAAAGTTAATATTGATGGTCTTTACATTCTCTCTTAATGTCTGAATTATTTTGGTAATTTGAAATACATTTTTCTTTTAAAAAATTTTGTAGAGGCTAACCTGTGTTAGCAAGCCAACTTCTAGGTGATTTGTAACAGCTGATACTGCCTCATACAGTTCATCTATTGTCTTTGTAACTTATTTTGTGCCTTTTCATCCAATGACACAAAAATCTCTCAATAAAAACAAGTTCTTTTGCAACACCACAAACCTATTTTATTGTACTGATTTTTTTACTTGCCTGACCCTTTTGTTTTGTTTTCTGGAGGGGGATGAAACCCTCAGAATAGAATGGATGTTTATAATGGACTCTGCAGAAGAAAATTGACAAGGTGGAAAGCAGGTCATTTTGGAATGGCAGTGCTACAAAGCGCCTGGGAAACTGGGACTGTCAGTACCAATCAATATATTCCACCATATCTATCACAAATCATTTCTAACAAAAACCGACACCAGTGGAATGTGAGAATCAATTTACTACTGGCTCCAGTTATGCTGATTGATGTTGAAAGACTGGAAACACTTTGGGGGGTTTAACATAGCAAAATGTCTGTGGTGGTGTTACTAACATGTACTGGGGGAGTTCACATGAGCATTGGTTGGCACGTAACTAGTTGGCATCCCTTCCTTAAAGTGGGATGCAAATGTGCAAGGCCATATTCCCTGTCCTCTTGCTTCTGCCAAAACATCTTGTCAGGGAATGGCAGAATTTGAACATTTGTCTTCATTACCTGGAAATAGGGTGATAAATAGCTTGACTGCATTTCCTATCCCCTGTCTCGTGGCAAAGAAAATGTTGTCTGAATCTGGAAAAAGTGACTGGGAAATAGGGATCAGTGCTCTGTTTTAAACTGCTAGGTACTAGATATTTTGTGCCTCTGTATATGCTTTCTTTAAACTACCTTTTTCTTTAAAGATTCTCCTTGAATAGCCAGAGACAAAGCACATTATCTGTCAGTATTTTGAAGTATACTTGCTAAAGAAGATAGATGGTCTACATGATGGGTAATATTACCAGACCTTGTCTGATGTTGCATTTTACTCTTCCTCAAAATAGAGCTAAAAACAATAGTCTAGCCAGACTGTGTTTATGCTTCCTGAGCACTGACCAGTGCAAGAGTCATCCTTTGCTCATGTTGCTTAATGCAAAAGAAAAATGCAAGCAACTTAAGTATCTTTTCTGATTAATCTGTCATGCATGTGCTTTCTAGAATCTCATGAAGCTAGGTATTTGGAAGTCTTTTGAAGTCCAAGTGTTTTTTCAGCAGCCTTTCTAGAATGAGTAATTAGAATATATGAAGTCTGCACCAGCACCCAAATCACTTGTATTGTTCATCCCTTGATATAAAGTTACCAGACAAAGGAATTGTTATTTGCAGTTCTTGTGAGCTTTGCTCTCTTTCTGGAACTTGAGACACTTATATTTTTACCTTGGCTTTCGTTTTTGCTGTTTCACCATGGAGGTGATGATTGAAGGCCCAGGTTTTCAGATGTGTCTAGTTATGTGCTCAGCATAATTCTACCCATAGTCATTCAAATTTGTTGTTCCCTCCTCTCTAATGTGTTTCAACTACATGCTGCAGGAAACTACTGGTTTGAAACACTTTGTTGGTTGTCATCTACACGAGGATGAGTGTTTCTGTGAGCAGCCACTGGGTAAGGCAGCATGATTTGCATTGATGCACCACTTTGTTAGCCCGGGCCACTCTTAAATGCAGCTTTGTTTGCCTGTGCTTTGACTGGGAACTGGCTGTATCTTGCTGTGACTGGAGCCTGGGTGACTACCAAGCCATTGCATTCTACTCTTTGTTGGGCTAAGATAAGGAAAAACAGAGTGAGAGACCAAGAATGAGGAAAGGGACCATAAATTACCTATGGGAAGGAGAATGTTTCATTTGGCTTTGAGATTTTTTTTTTTGTCAGTATAGCTTTAACTTTTTCTTTGTTCTGATGTTTCTGCTGTAGGTAATTTTTCACATTGGCAATAGAAGAGACCTCTGGAAGTCTTCAGATAGGAGGTGTGGAACTAAGGTGCCATCCCTTGAAAGCAGGGACGTTTTGAGAAACGTGCCTGTCCTTTGCCAATAACAGGCAGTACTGTGTTGAGGTGGCAGCAGTAAGCATTGCCTGCCAGCTCCAAGTGGCTATTAGGCAAAATTACTCAGTTCTTCATCCACCAGACTCAAAGCTGCCTTGATTCTAAGAGAGACTCAGCTCTGCCCTTTCCAGCATTATGTACTTGCATCTTGTTGGTTGCACAGAGACAAGGTGAATACTGTGGTCAAAAAAAGAATTTCTCTCTGTCTTGGTCAATAAAGGGTGAGAAAGTTGGGGTGTTCAGCTTGGAGAAACAAAAGCTGCAGGCAGTCCTTACAGCACTTTCTAAGACCTAAAGGGGATACAAGAGAGCTGAAGAGGGACTTTTTACAAGGGCATACAGTGATAGGACAAGAAGGAAAAGTGACTGTTTTATAAAGGTAATGCTGGGCAGGGTGCATGAAGAAAGAATAGAGAAACAGAAAATTCCTAAAAAATTAATTTGTGATGCTTTGATCCTTGCATGGTACATAGGGAGAGTAGCATTTAGGATGGCATGGCTTTCAGCAAAAGTACACACAAGGGCAGGAGAAGGCAGTACTTGCATAGTGACCTTTTCTCAGGGATACTGACATGTTTGAATTGAAGGTCCATTCTCTAAACCTCTGAATTACAACTGTGGCCATTTGATCATTTTATATGTTAGTCTTTGGTTTGTTAGAGAGCAGTTCATGGAGTAGAAGTGCATTCATGTGATATCTTTGATGTCACTGATAGCTGGAACTGTACTGAATGACCCTGTACTCCTACCAAATGCTGTTCTTCCCTCCTGACCCAAACTGCCCCTCTCCTACCAGACAATCTATAGTGTTACTCACCTCATTTTCCACTTGAAACACATCTGCCTGTGTTTCAATTTCCCTCCCTCTGTAGAAGCCCAAGGAGCAGAGGTGGCTTGCTCCTTTATGCACTAGCCTGGTCAAGCAACTTGTTCTGCATATTCCAAATGGTTTTATTCCAGGATTGTTTCTCTTCCTCCCGCCCTCCTGTTTTCAGTGCTCTGAATCTGCATTTAGCTAGTTCTAGCCCTAAATATCAGTCCCGTGTCCTGTCACTGCCTGGAGCAGATGCAGCACAAACGATTGACCCTCTCCCTTTGGCAATTTGGCTTTGACTGCACAAAACAGCCAATAAAGTGGAAAGGGCTGGGCAGCTGATTATGGGATTAGCTTGAAGCTGTATAGTTTTATGGTCTGAGATAGAGGAGGAAGTGTTTGTTTGAAGAAGGCAATTGAACTCCTCTTTCTTTCTCCTGCTGCCTGCTCATGAGGATGGCAAATTTTCAGAAGTTGCAGACTAAAAGAACAGCATATGTATTTGCCAGACATAGCTTGGACTGGAGGCTGTTAGCTCATTTTCCAGTGACTGAAGCTGGAGTGTGTTTACAAGCAGGTCACGATCTGATCTGTTTAGAAATTCTTTGAAAAGTCTTGACTGATGCCTATGTTGAGATTCTTTTTCAGACAAGCCTCGTTATCACTAGTTTTCTGAATATCTTGTATGCTTTGTAGTACATATATCATACTCATAATAAAAAGCATCTTTTTTCTCACTTCTGCTGGTGCTCTCATTCTCGTCTGTATAGTAATTACTATACAGTATGGCAATTGTTTCTGTCAGGGCCCATGCATTGTAGAGTCCCAATGACTCTCTCCTTCCCTCCTTTCTTCCAGCATAAAGTGTGCAGTTAGTTGTCTGGGCCTTTCCCTGTGCTTTTCCTGAGATACTGCTACAAGTATATTGGAAAAATCTTCCTTTATCTTGATTACTTCTTCAGCTTTTCATTTCCATCCTCTCCATAATGCCATGTTAGGCCCAGAACAAAAAATAGTGTCCAGGTTGACATATCCTAGGGATCATATTGTAGACCTTTGTGTATTGGATGACACAAGCTGAGGAGTTTGATAAAACAGCTTTTATATAGTAGACTGGCCACATTGCTAACCAAGATCATACAAAACCACATCTGCTTTAAAGTAGTGCATGACTTACATAATATGGTTGCCAAGCCATCTTCACTGTGTTGGGGGCTGGGGGGAGGAGGGGGGCATTGTGCTTTTTTTCTTTGTCTGAGGAAGGATTTTTTTTGCTGTTTTGCTTGGTTGATTTGGCTTTTTTTTTTAATCTCACTCTCCTCCCACACAAATACTTCCAGCACTCTGAAATAGCTCCCGAGAACCAGGCTTCTTTGGGCTTGGAGACCCTTCTCAGTTTGCTGAAGCTGACATGTTTGTTCTGTGATATTTTTATTCTCATGAAGAGAAGGCTACTTATTTTATAGGTACGTAGCTGTCATTGGCCTGTGATACGAGACCTAGTTTCTAGGTCTCACTCTAGTGAACTCTTGTAGGTTTTTTATTTGTCAATGACTGGATGAAGCACATAAACAGGGATGTCTTCTCTCTCCCAAGTGGGTTTGTGTTGGAGTGACTATTCTCACTTAGCACTGGTGATTTATTCAATTTTCTTCAAACTGCCATAGACTCAAGCAATAAGTTCTGAATCGGGTCAATTTGGACACAACAGCAAAGTGTGAAAATAATACAAGCTAACATTGTGCTCTGGAGTGCAGTCTTGGAAAAAAACACCAGCTTCTGGAAATGCTGTTATTCAGCCCCTCACGTCGGCACAGCCTCATTGCAAACATGCTTCTTGGTTTGGCTTTTGTAAACCTTAGATGTGGTCTGTCTGTCCCAGAGTTATTGTGCCTCTAGATTTAAAATCCTTTTCTTGACAGCTGAAAATAATCAGCAAAGCTATGCTGAGATCAAAAATGAAGGAGGTTTTTCTGACCTGAAAAGACCTCCAGTGCTAAAAGTTTTCCCAGTTGCACTATGCTCTGCCAAACATGTTTTTTCCAGATGCCATTTTTCTAACCATGTGTTTAAATCAGTGAAAGCTCCCTTGGTATTGAATATTTCGGTTTTGGCGTACAGGCTATTTACCTAGTGTAGTGGTTTAACCCGGGCTGAGTGCCAGGGGCCCACTACAGCCACCTTCTCACTCCCCCTTGCCCAGCTATAGAGGAGAGAGAGAATATAACGAGAGGTTTCGTTATTCATGATAAGCACTACAGGAAATTCTTTCTTAATCACCGTCACAGGCAAAACAAGACTCCATGTGGGAATGATAGTCAGGTTTATTACTAACAAGATCAGAGCTAAGAGTGAGAGACTAAAAGACACCTTTTACCCCCCACCCCCTCCTTCTTACATCCAACCTATTCTCCCGCAGCGGTCAAGGGAAAAGGCGAGGTGGGGGGGAGGTGTTGCTGTGGTCAGCTGCTGTTCTCAGCCGCTGCTTGGGGAGAGGAGTCCTTCCAGCCGCATTCCATGGGGTCCATCCCTCACAGGATACAGTTCCTCTCACAAACTGCTCC
>VXBA01002143.1:1365451-1444345 GCA_013399895.1 Serilophus lunatus | reverse complement strand
TTTTTTCCTTCCTTCTTAAATATGTTATCACAGAGGTTTTCTGTCAACCACTGATTGGCCCGGCCTTGGCCAGCAGCGGGCCCAGCCTGGGCATGGGGAAACTTCCAGTAGCTTCTCGAAGAAGCCTCTCCCTCAGCCCCCCCCCACTGCTGCCAAAACCTGGCCACAGAAAAACCAATACACCTAGGCTCATAAATAGAAGTCTTGGAAGTCTCCTTTTTGTGAATATTGGCCACAGGTAATTTTTCAAAATGATGGGTCATTCTGATTGAAACAAAAGAATAGTAGTTCCTCTCAGTTTCAGCCATTATGAAACTACAAAAACATCCTTTACAAATGCTTGAAAATGGTACAGTGGAATATTTTATGTTTAAATCATGATGCTCTGAACTTGTACTATTTCAGTGAACTTTCAGAGGACAGTACATGGATTTAGAACTCAAAATGCCAGTTTTCCACCTCAAACACCTCAGTAAACTCTCCTGGGAGCCTCAAAGCTGATGCAGCCAGGGCTCCCAGCTTCCTGGCTCTCCTGCCATCTTCTGAGCTGACCATTTTGAACTTGGAAATTTCCAGACCCTGCACATGTCACCACTCTGAGTCCCAGTGGTGTTGGCAATACTAGAAGCACTGCTATATGATTTCTGTTTGCTGCCCAGTAGTGGCTTGCTGCTAAAACCAGCTGCAAAACCACCTCGATTGGGTCAGTGGTGGGTAGCAGCATTATCATCTCAGTATTTTTCAGGATTTCTGGCATTTCCTCAGCTAGTGATCCTGGGGCCATCACTTTCCTTGGAAGTGCTACACTGCAGCCTGAAAAAAGTCAGGTTGTAAATGATTTGGGGTTTCAAATCTCCACCCAAGTTAAGAGAAGACATCTCTAGAAAAAGCTATCTGCCTTTTTCTGACGCGTCCAGTATGGCCACGAATGCAAAAAAGGTATCAGGCTTTATAAACCACTGGTCCTGATCCAATGCTGTGTCCTTAGTGTAGAAGGGATATAAACCTTTAACTTGTACTTTATATCAAGCAGGCCCAAGGCTAATGTGAGAACGTGTGGCAGTGAGAACAAGCAGCACAGGCATTTGGAGCATTTTTGAGCCTGCCAAGTATTGATTGGTAAGGGGAGGGAATGAGTGGAGAAGCATTTCAATTTGGCACCCATATGTGATTCTGATGCTGTCACAGTGAATTAGCAGCACTTTCTTTTCCCTTCAGTCCATCCCAGGCTTTTGTCATTGAAGTATCCCCTTTGCCTGTATCAACTTGTTAAAAGACAAAGTGAAAAAAAACCCCAACAAATGAATTCCCAGAACTTCTGCCCCCAAAATGCCTGGCAATGTTGTGCTAGTATCCTCTGAATGAAGACTCTGAACAGTACTAATGACTGTCACAGCATAAACGTTACAGGGGATTCAAGCTACAATTACTCATTTTGTACAGTCACTTAATCCACTAATAGGGAGAAATGGGACAACAGTTTAAGAAGGCAAGAGAACTGTCAAAGATTATTAAATCTGTTGGGATCACTTGGTTGGGTAGTCTGCCTTGACCCAAGTACATGCTTCAGCTAATGCAACAGACTTAATGCCTCTGGTAATTAGAGCAAGAAGAGATAGGTCATCATCAGCAACCAAAAATTCAGAGTTGTATTTCATCTGGAGGGCAGCATCTTCTACAGGGCTTATTTGTTGCCACTGCAGATCATCTGTGAGTTGCAAGTGTTACATTGGACTGACTCATTTGTGTGATTTAGTAGAGGATTTTTCATACATGCTCACTGTTCCGTATGAATAGTTTTTCTTAATAGTTGCCAAACAGAAAAAGGCACAATATTGTGCTTCCCCATGCAGTTAATACTACTGCTCTTATTTACAAGATGTTGGTGATTTTTTTTTATTGTTGTGCAGTTCACAGTACAGATTACTTTTGATTGTAGGTTTGAAATGTATTTGTCATATCTGTGAAGCTGAAGAGTGAAGAAAGGAGAGCCAAGCAAGCATGGAAAGCATCGGTAATTGGCAGCTTCAGAAGATACAAGAGCCAATCTAATACTATTCAAAGCATATATTCACAGAATTCTTTTACATGGGGTTCACAGATCCTCAATCATATTCAGTTCTGGGTATTGCCAACAGCATGAATGAAAATGATATATCATAGATTCAGTGTTTTTGCAGATACTAGGAAATCTCTGAAATCTCTTAGAATACTGATAAGTAAATGAAGATGCAGGTACAAGGGGAGTTAGCTGCAATCTGAACTCCATTACAAGGTACTATAAAGTGGGAACTGAAATAATACAAATTGAGGGATGTAACATAGCTGAATAATTTCAGATGATCTTATGCAAACTTGGGAACACCAAAGTACTGAAGTATGGCTTGAAAATGCTTGAGAGAAGCTGGATAAATCAATGGATGTTCATCAAGCAGAATTTGGGGAACTGTCTGTGCTCAGCTAGCTATGTAAGTGATGCTGATAATTCCCTGGGGGACACCAAAAAGGCAAGGAAGGTTGCAGTGCTTCAGCAAGAACTGTCTGAAAAAGCTATCTCTCAGAACTATGCCCAGACCCCAATGGGAACTTCAGGCTCTTTCAATAATCAAGAGAAAAGAAAGGAATTCAGAGGTGTCAGAAGGGTAGCCATTTTCAGTGCAGATGAGAATCTCCTTGGAAACAAATATTCTTGGGGAGTTTAGTTTGTCAAATTAACAAAGCCCAAAAGCTCTTGACAGGGCTTAGGTCCATGATATCTGAGCGAACTAGAATTGAAGAGACCTTTTCTGTTTTTTGTCTTCGTGTGGTTGCCTGGCTTCAGAGGAGTGTTTTGTGTCTCCATGAAGCTGTTGAGCTTTTCACACAATTATGGAATGGGTAAGATTGGAAAGGACCATGAGTAATCTGGTCCAACCTCCCTGCTCAAGCATCATCCTAGAGCACATGGCAAGGCTTGCATCTAGATTGTTAATGAATATCTCCAGTGAGGGAGACTCCACAACTTCTCTGTTGTCAATCTGCTCAGTGCTTGGTCACCCACCTAGTGAAGAAGTTCTTCCTTATATTCAGGTAGAACTTCCTGTGCATCAGTTTCTAACCTTTGTCTCTTGTCCTATTGCTGGGCACCACCAAGAAAAGCCTGACTCCATCCTCTTGACAACTTCCTTCTTTCCTTTTGTACTTCTCAAAGAGTGATGAACAAGAAATAGCCTTTCTTCGCTCCCTCTTGCGGTGCAACTGGGGAATTAAGTTAATGTAGATTCAGAGGAAATGTTTTTTTGTCAGGAGATTGTTTATCAGCCTTTGGAACTTAGGTCCTTCTCAGTTTTTTATCATTTTAGTCTTACTTTCCTATACAAGCACTGTCTTGATAGATGCTTCCTGAGAAGGACCAATCTGATGAAGGTTTCTCTGCAACAATAGTGCATCTCACTCAAGGAGCCTGGATTCTTCCCACTTTGTGTCTATATCCTCTTTTATCTATGCAGATGTTCCTATTTCTGCACTCTCCTTTCTCTGTCCTCTTTCCTTCTGATGCAGGTTTTTGCCACAGCAATATTCCCTCCTCACATATGGCTATCTGCCTCTACTTTTCTGCTGTGTTCTGTGCTATTTGGTCCTCATGAAACAAATGTAAATTCTTGTGATGTCTGTATTCCTCAGTGAGGTCAAGACTTGCTGCTGTCTCCCATAGCACTCTAACCTGCATTTTGCTGGTGGTATAAGGGCCTTTATCAGTTGTATAATTTGTCAGCCAAATAGCATTCTTCCCATCCTATAAGTAGCATATGTGCTACTTATAGAATGGAAATATCAGATGGATAATAATAATAATAATAATAATAATAGAGTGGAAATAATGTGTGGGTTTCCACAGGCACTCTGTGCAAGTTGTCCATTTGCTATGATCTCATTTATGAAAACTGGATGTATGTTCTTCTTCAGTATTTCTTTGGATTCATTGAAGTCCAAGGAAATTATGAATCAGCAAATTTTTACAGCTGGGGCAAGGTGTTCTCAGAGTTAAGAAAAAAAAAAGGCTGTGTTTGCTGCTACATTTGATATTAGGTTTCTTGTTATTTTTTTTCTCTCCCATCTCCCCTTGCACCTCATCAGTGATGATGAGAGGTACTTATTCCTTTCAGATGGCAGGAGCAAACAGGAACTGTTGTGCAGCACCTTGGACTTCATCATAAACCTGGACTTGTACTTAAATGTGCTTGAACTTAAAACAAAAACAGTCCTTGTCCAAGACTTTTCCACCTTCCCTCAGTATGAGAAGGGGAAATTGGGGACATCTAGACCCTCTCGTGGAAGTGCTTCCTAATAGAAAAGGTTATAAACAAAAAGTGTGTCGTTCTATGAAAGAAAAATTACCAAAACCACTTCATCTCTCTGCCAGCACCCTCAACTCTGGACAGCTGTCATGACCCTAACCCTAACCCTTAGTCTCCCCTTGCTTTGTAATACATAGCTGAGGTTCTGGTTATTAAAGTAATGCATGGTATTGGGAACATTTAAGGAAGTTGTTGACTCTATATGCAGCTGACTGTCCTACAGGTACTGGTACTCCATTAATGTACTTAGCATTTGACTCCTAATAAGGAGCATCATGAAGGATAACTACCAAAGCCAGTGCCTGTTCTGAGGTAGCACCCAGTGCTGCCTTTTGCCAGCTGCTGCAGAGGTAATAAGTCACTCAAGGGATGTCAAAGTTCAGTTTTCAGGGGGAAATAATGATTTTACTCAAAAGTAGAGTGTGCCTTCCTTAATAAGGGACCCTTAGCAGCACGGGAGCTCATCTTTATACTCTGTCACTCCCTTCCATGTGCTGATATACCCTTCTTTCTAAAAGCCACCAAGCTTCACTGGATCAATAAGGCCTGATCAATTGTTTTTCCCTCTGAACCATACATATGGGGTTGTTAGCTGAGTTGCTGGCAGAAAACGAGAGGCAGCTTTCTCTCTATTTACTGTAAAGAAAGCGAAGCCAACTACAGGAGGGGACAGGCTGCATGATATTTACTGTCAATACAGACGAAGAGAGAGGAGATATAAGGAGAGGGGAGGAGAGGGGAGCAGGGGCTGCAGACTGCAACCCCAGTGAATGATCTGAGTGAAAAAATACCCATGCAGTTTCAGATAAAAAGTAGGTGGATTGAAGTCAAGGAGGGATAACTGAGAACATTTAAGAAATGGTTTAGTGAAGGGCTAGCGAGGCAGGGCCATACTAGTGGCACGCAGAGTAATAATGCTGTGCACGAGTGTACTGCATCTGCACTGCTATCTGAAAAGCACTTCCAGATCTGCCCTGAGTCAGAGCACTAGCTGGGATATTTTTGTGTGTCTATATGCAAACCCCACCCTTTCAAAGTAACAGAATAAATAATAATGATTGAACTTTGAAAATAATATTTGGAGCTAGTTTTCCAAAGCAGCTGGAAGTCACCATTGTAACTCAGACCAAAAGAAAAATAAATTAAGAATAGGCATACTTCCTTGTTTCTCTCTCCTCTTCTTCATACACAGAGGGATTAGGTGACCTAAGCTTCACAGGGCAAGAAGGCTCTGCGTGTTTCTCTACTTCCAGAGGCAGGCGAACGAATGAAGAGTGAATTCACACTTTAAAGAGCAGCGAAGACCATCTTGCCATGAAACCATTCACAGATGAAGATGTAGAAATCTACATCCAGAGCAAGGTAAGGCTTTATCTGTCCAGATTTTCTGTCTCCCACACTAGGTGTTGATTTTGAAGGGTGCCAAACTTGACAGCTACTTGCTCGCCTGCTGTCTTCATTTCTGAGACAAGATTGAGTGAAGTTTCATGAGAACTGTATTTCTAATGAGATTTCTAGATTCCTGTTGCAGTATGTTATCAGGGATCTCAGCTGGTAGCCTAATTTTTCAAGGTACTTGTCCTTTTCTTCAGATGTCCTGAATTTTTGCTCCTGATCTGGAATTCCAGATGTGAGACTAGCTGTAATTGCCAGCATTTAAATCTAAGGAAAGGTCTTTGCTTTTCTCCCTGTCTTGTGGTCTTGTCTTGAAAGAAACAAGACTGAAACCAACCAGGCATTGCCCCTAAGAAAAATTCATGTAGGAACTAGAGAGACAGACAAATATTGTTAGAATTCATTCATGAGTCTGTCACCTCAGCTAAGGATACTTTCCTATATACCATGATTAAAATAACATGTCTCATTAACACATGCAGATTGGAACCACGTTTTCTATTTTACGAGATATTCCAGCACTCGGGGTTTTTTTCCCCGTTGTAAAATAAAGTCAAACAGAATAAAATCAACTGCAAAACAATACTGTTTAATAAAAGTAGCTCTACGTGAGCTGTAACATTTTTAAAAGCTGACATGTTTCATCACAGGACTTAGCTAGGTCCTATTTTATAGTCTGCTTTCTCCAAGAAAATGCAAGATACCAAAATGAAAAAAAAATTCAAAATTAGTTTTTGGAATATATTGAAAATATATGGCTTTACATTCTGTAAAGAATTACATATTCTAGTACAATGAAGGAGCTGGTAAGAAATGTTTGTTTTTTCTACAGAAATGTTTTTGGTGACAAGTAGATATATTTCTGTGAGAACTTTCATTTTTCAGCCATGCAGTGTTGTGCACAGGAAAATCATTCCATCAGAATCTGTTCAGTGAGCCTATAATAGTGAATGCTTCTCTGAAGATTTAAAAAGCAGAGCTACAAAGGAGGGAACAGAGGGAAGCCATGCACAGGAAGATGCTCATATGACAGCTATGAGTACAGGGAACAGAAGCAGAGTGTAGTTAAGTGAGGCTCATAGTTGCCAATATTTTCGGTTCTACTGAAAGTCTGTTTTCTAGCAGCCCTGCAGCTCTGTTGGATTCCTAGTTTCTTCTTGCTCCTGAGTCTCTTGTCCAAGTGAGGCTGCCTAACCTTCAGGCAGTCCCAGTTCAGCTTGTCAAATGCTGCCTGTTTTTGAAAATAGGTCAACCACCTGGTGCAATGGATCTCTATAATACCAGGGATTTCTTCCTTAAGCTACTCAGCAAAGGAAAAACTGAAGTGCATATGGAGTGGATGTGACTGGGTAAATAAGAGAAAACCCAAATGTTCTTAACAGTTCCTAATAAATCCCAGTCCTGCTTCGCTCCTCCTTCATAAAACTTTAATTGACCTTGTTCTGGTTTTGTGCATTGGTTTTAGCATGATTCCTCGAGTTAAGACCTGGTAAGGGGAAGGCCAACAGGTAGTAGAAGTGGCTGTTCAGCAAAGACCTTATGCTGTCTCTTCTCCCAACATCCCTGTGCTGGTGCTAAAGGCATCTGAGATAAATGCCTTACCTCTTCAGAAGCTGCATTCACTCACTTATGTTGTGCCTTCTGATTTTTATGCCCTCCCTTCTGTGGAAAGGTTATATTTTCCAATAGCATGATTAGGGGGCTAATTATGGTTAGGAACAGTGAGCACCCTCTGTCACATGCCCCTTGTTTTTTTATCCTTGTCCTAGTGATGAGGAGTACACGTAGAAAGAGGTGTTTAGTGGTACCTCCCTCAATAGGTTTTTTGAAAGTCTATACTCTTATAAAGAGTTAATGAGAACTGCTGTAGCCTAGACAATAGGTGATGAAAGCAGAATTAAATGGGGCCAGGCTGGGTTGGGTGGGTTCTGCCAGGATACAGGAGGTGGCAGAGAGTGTTTCTAGTAGGTGACCCTTAGAAGATAGCATGAGTAATGCATACAGAGGCACTCCAGGTCTCCACTTGAGCTGACCCACTGAGATACTATTTATTTCCAATACTTTTCAATAGAAAAAGTCTTACTTTTTTTTGTCTAAAAGCTCTTAGAGGTGGGCAATTTTCTCTACCACTCACAATTTGCTAGTTGGAGAAACCATTAGGTTGTTGAGCAGATGTATTGGGTCTGTCTGAGATGGAGCCCATTTCCCATACAGCAGCTCTCACAGTTAACCCATTACAGCAGACAAGCTTACTGGATTGTTCTAAGGAGTTGTTCTGGATGAACAAAAATGAGGTGGAGGAAATAGTTATAGCTACAGATGGAGAACTGCCATTAATGAAAGCTGAGCTGAGAAGGTGAAAATGAACATAGGCTAAAATTTTTCAGTATAAATTAAAAAAAAAGTACATATAACCTATCTAAAACTGGTCTTAGAAAACAAGGATGAACTGCAATGAAGAGGATGGTAAATTACTAGGGGAATTAAAGGATATTATATAAACATAAACAACTATGAGGTGTTGACGTACCAAAGAAACAGGATGTCAAGGGTAGATGACAGCCCAACGAAGGGAATATGATACTGCTGTCTGATGTATTTCTCACTTCCAAAAGCTATTCAGTCTTAGTAAAAATACTGTTACGTTTTCCTGTGGGGGGAAGGTATTCAAGTTCTGCTCATCTTCAAGTTCAGTGTTAGTCAATTGCTCTTCATTTGTTAATTGATCTTAGGCAAGCATTAGTCCATTTTAGTCCATTGAATGGTTCCTTAATGTGAAAAAGTGAATTTAATTGTTCCTTTCCAAGGCCAGGGGACACACTTCAACACACTTGAGCATTTTTGTCTGGTAGTTCAACATTGACATAAAGTTGTCCAAAAGGACCTTTAATGAAGTGCTTGTCAACCATGTTGTTTAAGGGAAAAGGGTGTTGTTTAGATGCTGAAGGTGCTGAGAAAGCAGGACGCAAAAGTTTTAGAACAGTCACAGACCTGTCTGAGTTAAAAGGGACCTTTAAAGATCATGTAGTACAATCTCCATGCTCTGGACAGTGGTGTCTTTCACCAGACCAGTTTGCTCAAAGCCCCATCTAGCCTGGCTTTGAAAGCTTCCAGAGACAGAGCATCCACAGCTTCTCTGGGCAACCTGTTCCAGTACCTTACCGCCCTCACAGTAAAGAATTATTTCCTTATGCTTTGCTTCCTTTTGGAATTAGATAATAGCAAAAGACTGTAGCAGTTATGTTTGATTACTCACTTAAACCAAGCTGTTAATGGTCTCATATTCCTGTTTCATACCTGCAAACAGCCCAGTTGAGGTTTTAGATCTAGCTTTGGGGCATGGGGGGGTTAATTTTCTAGTCTTTCAAATCTCCCCTCTGTTTCTGAATTTTTTTATTTCCTGCAAACAATAAAATGTAGTACAATATGGTGGGGAAAAAGAAAATTCATGAAGAAAGCAAAAGTTACAACCAAATGACATAAAGCATAGGATGCAAAAAAGGACAGTAAACAATCTTAATATCTTGCTCTGCAGAGGTAATTCTGGGTGAATAAGTAATGACAAATGTATTCATGAACTTTATAAACAGAATCTCCTTGCTTTGGTAAATGTGTAAGGATATGTGGGAAATACTAAATGTCTTTTACTAACATGGTTCCTTCATATTCCTCCTGTTGAATCTCTGTGTTTGGATTGTGACCTTGTGCTCATTCATTTTTAGTCATATGTGAATGCAAAGATTTATCTTATATTTTTCTGAGTTTTCCATCCCTCACATCCATCCCTCCAAGATTCAGACCTTCCACTGAAGTAATTTTCAATAAATAATTACGCAACTATTGCTCAAATTGAAGACCTATCAATCGAGTCACACAAACACCTAGTGCCCAGTGGGACCAGCTTTGGAAAGATGCTTTCTCACCATCTAGGAGTAGCCTCTCATCTGTATTTCAGCTATGAAAAGAGTATGGATATTTTAATATATAATTTAGGCATCTAAATGATGCCATATTCACCCAACATCTAACTAATGCACAGAGTATCTGTAACTCTTGAAGTCTTCTCATCTCTTCGAATGAAACATAGCCTTGCTCCGAGAATGTCTAGCATATGCATGTGAATATCTGGCTATTCTGCATCAAATGGACAAAGAATGAGATACTGGCTGGTTGGTAACAAATTTATCCATGTAATGAACCCTTTTCCTTCTATCCAATGGTATTGGCATGGAAATATCAATTATTGCTCAGTTGTCTTGAATGTAGTCTTTGATGTTTACCAGCTCCGTCTCATGGTGAATCAGTTGCAACACACAGCGAACAGTAAGTTTTATTCCCAGTGCAGCACAGGCACAAATGCTTCAGGATGCTTTAAGCTGGTTGACTGTTTCCCACTGGAGACAAACACTGCAGTTCCCTGTAACGTGAACTGTCTTTCATGGAACTGACAGGTGGAACAGCGGCATCACCTGGTTTCCAAAGCAGTGGAGGAGGTGCAGAAAATCATCCAGCAGCTGACTGCTGAAATCAGCTATAAGGCCACGCGATTCCAGGCTATCTCCAACTCTGGCATTCACAATGAGAACATTAAGGTATGAACAAGAGCTCTGATACACTCTCTGGCAGCCTGTAGGCAATCAGTAAGTTATTTCTCCATTGTGTAAGTGTTTGTATGGACAGGTACCCTCATCCAAAACACTGTGGGAGCTGGGTTATAGGGACTTATTCATGGACCTCTTGCAACTAGAGGAGCATTGGAGGGGGATGGGTAAATCAGGCAGAGCTTCTTTTTACAGCTGCTGTGTTTACAAAGAGCATCTATTGCCAGAGCTGTCATTCTGCAAGCAGAAGGCAAAGTTCTTTGGGAGACAGAAAGAAAAACTTGTATAGCAGTAACATAAGAAAAATGCTCATGCCTTCATGAGCTATGACTCATATTTTTCACAGGTGGAAAATCTGGCGACTCACTAAAAAAAAGGAAAATGAAAAGTCCTTCTTCTGCTATGAACATTAGAAAGCTCCTCAGAAAAATGTTTTTTCTTTGCCACAGATTGGAATTTATTTTTCACTGGGAAAAAAATGTTTATTAGTGGGAGAAGTTAAATGCCTCTCCATTTTAGAACTTCAAATATGAAAATAATAATGTGACAGAAGGCCGGTTATTTCCTGGGGCTACTTAACACAACAGTAACCAGTGTAAGGATATAAGAAACAACCACAGCAATGGCCACTTCATATGAACATATCTTTTTCATCTGAACTAGTTTACATGCTCTAGCTATATCAACCCTTATACTAAAATGCAGCCAGTTACAGATCAAAACACAGCAAATATGTAAAAGTATTAGGCAACTTTTACAGCTCTTTAGGATTGAAAGGGAAGAAGTTTGTTTGTACCAAGCTGCTGGAAGTGTATGGACGTGGAGGCAAGATATAATCACCCAATCTGAAATGTGGCTATTGCCAATGGAACGAAGACATTCAGGTTTATAGCTTTTCTGGAATTTCATGTATCCCAGGGCATGTGGCCCTGTCAGTGGGTACGACCAAGTGACATAAAACAGTGCCACATCCTAGTCCACATGTTCCTTAGTGCCATAGTCCGCCAACCACCTCTTGTGCTGGAGCAAACCTGCTTAGCTAATGTAGTCTGCCAGGACCAGAGTCAGGGGAAAATTGTTGTTCTGGAAAACAAGGCAGAACAAAACCACCAAGGCAATCTATTCTGAGCAGTAGGTTGGTGTTACAGTGGGCTGATCTGAACAATTTTTGCTTGGAAGAAATCTTCAAAATACATTTTCTTAAAAAGTGGCAGATTCCTTATTCATACTCAACTGAACCCAGAGTAATAAATCTGTGGCAGTAACACTAGTAGGGCCTGACTAACTTTGTCCTGTATGTACAGGACAACAAAGAATGGGTCGATTAGAAATTATTTTGGCTTGGGCTGTCTGCTTTCAAAAACTGGAAACCTTGATATTGTTGCTGACATAATTCAACCTAGAGGAGACTTGTGTCAAGGGAAAGTCGGGGTATTCGTTATTCTGTGTTTAATTTTGCAACATTTTTTTTTTTCTATCAGTTAAATTTACAATGACGTTTCAGAACTTTCAGCTTCTGGTTAGAAGGAACCAATTTAACATGGCAAGAGGTCTGGATTTGTTGAAAGGCCAAAAGCTTCCTTCTAATATGCACATCTGAGTGGAGAATAGATAAGAAAAGTCTTTAGATAGTCAATGTCTTTTTAAAAATGCACACAAGAAAAAGTCAATCTTCAATAAAAAACTTGACTTAAAATTCAGATGGACAGAACAGGTTATTTTAAGTGTTTGTTTTAGATGTGGCCCACCATTTTTGCAGATGTAAACTGTACAGGGCTGAAGCAGAAGCTGTGGAGGCTTTAATAAGGCACGATGAACAGGTTAGGATCCAGACTACTGGTACAGCGCTGCCCAATGGCATTGCCAAGTGTTTAACTCTGTAATCACAGTGGGGGCAGGGGGGGATTTTCCTTTAAAAAACGGGCTCCAAGGAAGCTTGCAGCTTCGCTCTGTGAATGAATGAGCTGGGACTTGCTTTCTCTCTGTTCTGTGTACTTCTTGTTTTCCTTTCTGCTTCTCTCAGGATCAGCCAGCTTTACTGGCCAAGTGGTCAGCTATGCTTCGGAGGAAGCGCCCATTCCACCCATCCATCCAGGTACAAAGCCTTCCTGCCACCTGGTGCCTGACAGTCCCTGTGCCTGCTTCCTCCTCACCCACTCTCTTCTCCAGACAACTTTACCTGCCCAACTGATCCCCTCATGACTATTTCATCCTCTCTGTGACAGACTTGCCTTTTTTTTTTCCTCAAAGCACAGTTATTTTCTCTCTAACCTAATGTTTCTGCCTCCTGAACATCCTGGCCAGGATTGCAAGAATGAAGTTGTATTTAATTTGCTCAACAAACTTCAGACAGGTTTTTCATACAGCAGAATTGGCAGTAATTTGCACACCCCAGAATATGAGGATTTTGATCAAGCCTGTCCAAGCTGGGGTCCATGGTCTGCATATAGCACATAAGACCATGGTGTGACAGAGTGTGGGACTGAGATTTGCTAAGGCCAAGAGGACACAAACTGCCCAGCTTTACAGTGACATCTCCTTCCTCGTGTTTTTTGTTGTTTCCTGGTAAACCCCAGGTGAAGGAACCCTTGTGACTTGCATTTGCAGGCACTCATATAACACCTGCAACTCTTCCCTTTACAATCTGCTGGGTGCCAGTGTGTACAACACAGCATCTTGGCATGGGAAGGAATGGTTGTTTATCTGCAAATGTGGCTGAGACAGTGAGATGAGCAGTAAGTGCATGACAGCCATTGTATTTTTTCCTTATGGAGCCTAGCACTCTGTTTCTGAGCTGTTCACAGGATTTCTTAGCCCCATCAAACCTGACATGTGCAGGTCAGCTTGACCTGAAATGTCATCCTTCCAGTATACTCATGCATTTATGGTTTGTAGTCGACAAAAGAACAGCTTTCCGGTGTTTACTTTGCCATTTCTGTGATTACTGTTGGCCATCTTTTGTATTTCATATCTCTTGCCAGGGAGCAGAGAAGACCAGCTGCTCCCTGTGGGAGAGGGTGATAGGAAGTGAGCATTACTAGGCAGCTCCTGCCCTGTGGTCCTTGAGTGAGGCAGACCTAGGGAGGGCAGCTGGGCCAGCCAGGAGTCTGGGTCATCAGGCTAGTCAGCTGATAAGGCAGGTCTGAAGTCAAGCCAGGAACACTCACCGTGGTCAGGATCAGCCCCAACAATAGTAACAAGGAACAGATGCAGTCTGTTGATTGCCAGGCAAGTTGAGAGTGGCCAGTTAAGTCTGAGGCCAGGCTCAGAAGGTAGTCTGCAGATAGGACAATAAGATCTGTAGACAGGCACTGGCATAGCTGGAGTTGGAGACCAGCACTCATATGATACAGCCCAGGGCTCAGCTGCAATGGAGGTCCCAGACTCATGGGCAGTGGTGTGGGTAGAAGTCCCAGAAAGGCTGCTTAGGGCCATTAAAGCCAATTAATGCCCTCATGGCCCTGGCATCTCTATGGTAATATTTTAAATCAGATGAGCTAAGGCTACCAGGAAGGCTACCAGAGTGTTTTGTGTTATTACAGGAGAGTGACAAGTGTGTTTCATTGACCTTGGGTGTACCCTCCTCACAGCAATGGCTGTCTCTTCAAATTCTGCTTATGCAGCAGCTTCACCTTATTTATGCCAATGTAAGTTAGGCTTGGTAGCAAGTGGACCTGAAAAGTTCTTTCAGCCAACACAGTAAAATCTTAAGGAGTTTGAACACCCTCTCTGGAGCCACAACTGCCAAAGTTTTGAGATGTCTGGCACTATGCCCTGGGCCAGTATGACATTTTGTGGTATTTGTGTCACCTTATTCTTTCTTTGCAAATATTGGCTCAGTACTCATTTTATTGGAAAATGGTCACTCCCAAATTGAAGCAAATCAGTTGGCTTGAAAACGAGCCTATTTGAGGGTTCCTTGTACATGGGTTGCTGCCTCCATCCTTTACACTGTTTCAGTCCTGTGCTCAGCAGGGGATACAGTTCAATATAGTACAGCTGGCCAAGATACGCACTTATTTGTGAAAATGCCACTGTCTCTGTAGGCTCAGGCATGTCATTTGGCTTACATCTCTGTCTCTTTAAAGGACAGTCATGCAGAATGAAACACTTGCGAAATTAATGGGCCATAGTCTTATTTCACTAATGTCTGTAGTTGACTTTGACTGCTCCTTGGGAGCTACTAGTTGTTATATCTCATGCAACTGAGACTGGAAATAACAAGAAATGAGGTAAACCATGACAGGTGTAGTGGCAGATCAGTCAGTGAGCTCTTGTTTTCTAAGGGCCATGGCTGTCACATGAGACTCCTTCTAAGACAATTTCCTTTTAATCTGTGTACTCCTAAAGTAACCCTCAGAGACAGGTATGAAACAGGTCCTGGTTGCTTTCAATTTATCCCATCATACCGTGACTTTTCCTTCTCTCCAAAGCCCACAGTTTTACCTATTACTTCTTTAACCCTCTTTTCCTTACTTCAGGCTCATGGATCTGCCCTTGTCTCCTCTCTCAATCTCTCTGAACTCTCCCAGGTCTTAGCACCCAGCCAATTCCTCATCACAGTTCCACTGCGTGGCCTGACTGGGTACAGGGAATGCCAGGTACGGCACTGGCGTTATTACACCGTGAATGGAGCCAAGCTCCTCTCCTCTGTGCGGGATCCTGAGGAATTGCATCAATGGCTAGAGGTGGAGCAGTTCTCAAAAAGCCTTCAGCAGTGGCATGAAGAGGATGTGAACATCGAAGGTGATCTGGTTCCAGCCAAAGTCCTTATCGTCTTCCGGGAGCTGGTGGAGAAGTCGATTATCTCCTGTAACCTCTCCAGTGAGTTTAGTGGGGACAGGTATAAGGAAAACCATTACACACACAAAGTGTTTGTTTGGCTTATGTGATCAGAAGCCAAGAATGAGCAAACTCTTCCAAAATCAGGAAGCCTTTAGGCGACTGCAGTGGTTCACGTAGACCAGCATTGAAGGTAGAATTAAACAAGCTCTTCATACCTGAGTTGTTACTCCTTTCTTAGGAATTTGGGTGGGGTCTCCAGAAACATCACCCTCACAGTTCAACCAAGAGGAAGGTCATATTTTTAGAACATTTAGGAATTTGTTTGAGAAAAAGCCTTTTTCTCCTACAGCACCTGCAATATATTTGGACTATCAAGGAAAGTAGTATAGGAAAATGTGACACAGGGAAGATGCCTAAGTCTGAGAAGAATGTGTTTGAAGATACTCACAGAGCAGATGATCCTCCAGGGAAGCCTTAGCTGCCCATAGCTTTCCAGCTTGGAGTGGTGGGAACTAAGTAGGGCTCTCACTTAGAGAAGGTGTTGTGCAAGTGCTCTTTTCCCCAGTGTCTAGACTACTCCAGTCCTGTTCTGGAAGTGGACTCAGGAAGTTTGCTTTCAGTAGTGGAGCTGATCCCTATGTGAGCAATCCAAAGTGCCTGTTTATTTCCTGAGACTATTTATACTGAAAGTGCTGCTCACTGGCATAACATAATCAGTGATGCATGGAATATGTCTTCACAGCTGCAACATCTGTGTCAAGATGCTGCTGAGCAGTGATCCTCATGCCTTAGTTCTTAGCATCCTAAAGGCATGTTACAGAATTCAGCTACTGACAATTTGGCTTTATCCAAGCTACATAGTCCATCTTGTCTCATTATGATACTGGGACGTGATTAAATCCAGACTCTGATGCCTCTTCTTGTAGCGTGTCTCCAGGAGGGCTTTACTCATCAACAGCCTAATATGGGTCTTCTGTATTTCAGAGCTATAGGAACCATTTGCACTCTGAATTGTGAGAAAACACGTTAAAGTCAAGCTCAGCTAGATAATGGCATTTTTTATCATAGAAATGGAAAGGTGAATGGGAAAGAAATTTCACCATCAAGGCTCACAGAAAAGACCAGCTGGACTGGGCTTGCCTCTGAGTCTTTAATTATGTGAAAGATACTGTGTTAAAGTGAAAACTTGCCATTGTGTCTAGCAGCAGTACATCAAGTTGTTGAAGAAGAAGTACTTCTAAGGAACCCAGAAAATGATGTTTGGACTGATGACTGATGCTTTTTTAGTAAGGCTTGCTGGGAGGAGATGAGCTAAGATGAACTCAGGAGAAGTAATTACCATTTTTGTTTGTTTCTGTGAAGAATGAACTTCCTTCATCCTCACTGTGGCTAAAGTCACAAAAAAACTTCCCTGGTTTCATTGCTTTCCAGTTTTTCAATTCTTTGAGCATCAGCAAAATCAACTTTTAAAGTGTCTCGCTTTTCATTTGTAGAAAAATAGGTATCACAATTGCAATGCTGTTGGAAATGCCATAAACATATTTTCATGCTGATATAGCAGTTGCTCTAACACTTTTCAACTACTAGGGATCCTGGTTGAGAGCTTGGGAGCAATACAGTTAGTGTTTTGGTGCCAGGCTTGGCTCATCAGGGAAATAACATGTAGATTTTACTGAGGGTTATGAAGTTCTGGTTGGGATGGTCTCTACTATTTCCAAGGTAATTCACCCTATGCTTTCTAGAGGAGATGCGAAATTGGAGGTAGGCAGATATTTTTACTGTGAGGGCAGAAGAGTTTACCATTGCAAGTGTTCATCACTGTCCTTTTAAGTTTGGTGTGTGGACTCCTTGTGGAATTGCTCTTCAGCCCATGCCAATCAAAATGAGGTGAACTAATGCACTAGTATTTAAACTCCTTATGTTAATCTGCTCGGTCTTCCACTTCAGTAGGTTAGAGTATGATCATGCAATTGGCAGTGCTGAAAGGACAGTGATCCTGCCAGACTGACCAAGAAAGCAGGGGACAAAAACTTCTTCCATGAACACAGCTGGACCAAAAGGAAACATCTCACAAAGTCCATTAGTTGCAGCCTTATTTCCTTTCTGCACTCTTAAAGCATGTTGTTCCTGGAGATGAGCCACTCTTCTTTCATACTGAGGAAACTTCTTTCCTCCAAATCACATTAGAATCACTCTTTTTGATACTCCACACTCCCAGTGATCGAGCAGTTAGCCTTTTTTGTATGACTGCTCTGCACAACAGCCCATAAATTCTGGCATTGTCTTTTGTGCCAGTGCACCTCCAGAAACAAAACTTACAGATACCCCACAAAATATTCTGAACGACTGGTAATGGGTAAGTGTGATCTGGTAAGGGTCTGACCTGAGGTTCTCTGAATGAATAAGAGCATCTTTAGATGCAAAGCATTTATCTGGTCCTTTCTAATCTGCAGTGATCTCCTTGTATTGTACCATTAGAAATGTTATGTTGCACCAGTTGTCTAGCTGTATTTTTAGGAAGCTGATCCTATGACTTAAGAAGACTCACAAAGAAAAACCAAAGCATGGTAATTTTTCCATTTTTGTTCCTTAGGATAGATTTCTTTTTCTTATATTCTGCTAATGACATCGAAGAGGAAGTGTTAAAACAGACCAATAGAACTGCAAGGTCATAGTCTCTTATGTGGTTTGCGGGAAAGGACCTTTTCATTTGTGCTCTCTTCTCTTGTTGTTCCTTCACAGGTAAAGTGACAGTGCTGGAGAGCTTCAGCACAGTGGTCCGGGTAGCTGTGGAGACATCAGAATCCCAGGTCGAAGTGGAGCTGGTCCCTGCTGTGGAGATTCCAACGTGCTGGCCTGAGAAAGCCCGGTGGCCTCGTTGCCTTAAGCGTTGGCCTTCTCAGGAAAAAGTGCGGTGCATCAAGGTAATCAGTGTATAAAGAACTATTAACTCTGTGCTGGAATTTACCTCTCAGATGTCTGAAGTGTTTTCCCGGAGGAAGAACTGCATGGTGGTGGCAGACAACAGCAGGTCTGGAAGACGTATTTTCTAGAGAAGCATTTCAAACTATTCTATTGGATTTTATTTTGATTTTTTTCCCCCCCTTACAGTGGGGAACTCTACAGAAGATAACCTGAGTTAACTGTTGGATGAGTCCCTTGCATGCAGCTCTGCCAGTGCTGACATGCATCATTTTTGCTGTTTTGCTCTGCCTCATGTAAGCCTTTAGCAAACGTGCTGCTGTCTTGCAGTTTTCCCTCCAGCTTAATGCCATCTTTCTCTAGAAGACTCATGGCTGGATTCTGGCAATCCATCTCATCCCTAGTTGCCATGTTCCTGCAAGTCCCATTCTGCCTTCCAGTCTTGCCAGCCTCTCATGCACGACCTGTTCCATGGCAAAGTGCCTGCAGAGCTACACCTCTGCACTGCTGGTACTGTACCTGATGGCTCTAGAGCAGGATGTCTTGGGAGTAATTGGAATCAGCACACAAGGAAACAATACAAAATCCATTTGTTCGACTAAGAATTAGGATGGGAGCATGCTTTGTTTACCACCTCTGCTGACCCTGTTTAGAATGCGTTTTGAGAGATGTCACACATCCTTTTTGTAACATCTCTCTCCATTGCTCAGAGAAGTTTGCCTCTGGTCTGCTGTCACACTTCCCCTTTTGTTCACAGTCACTGGGTTTTGACCTTTTGGCCCGCTCCAATTATCACTGGCAGCTGTGCTTCTCCCGTGCTGAGCACATACTCATGGAAGGACTTGATGAAGATGGTGGTTGTCGCATGAAGTGCTTCAGGGTCATGAGGCAGATGAAGGAAGATGTCTGGTGTGCTGGAAATAAGCCTGTCATCACAGCTTATCACCTTCAGGTAGGCATCACTGTGATACCAACATACAGTCTCAGGATCTGTTACAGTGCCTTCCATCCAGTAATGTCATAATATTGTGGTGTAAATCACTGTAGCATCTGTGTAACTTCTAAGGTAACTGTCAAAACTACAGTACCTTTTCATTGCTTTACAGTGCCAAGAAGTTCAGTAAATACATGTTCTCCAAACTTCAACAGGAAATTAAAGCCTGTAGGAATGTAATGATTGCAGCACCATAAATAATGTTAGAGTTGAGGCCCCTAGTCTGTTTTGACTTCACATATGCATTGTACTGTTGTCTGTAATTGCATGCTTACTTTCTATCCCAGCCATCTCTACCCACCTAACTGTGGATGTGCACAAAACAAAACTGTCTTAGGTGAGTTTTATTAATGAATTAGGTGCGAACTTCAGTTCTGGCAATGTTTCACAGGGAATAGGAAGGGAAGAGAAAAGCAAAGGGGTGGTAGCATCTTCCCTGCACCTACTTCAGGATTCAAGGTGGCTTCAAACAAGGTTTGTGGAGAAGAGACGGAAGACTCTGCTATGACTGTGTCCCCACATCTGGCAGCTGCAGATACTGATGGGTCAGGACAGCACCATTTATCAGACTGTAGAGCAATCCTGTTTTCTGTGACTCCATCCTCCTGGGGTTGCCAGGGAGAGGCTGTACTTTTCCCACCTTGAAACCTCAAGCCACCAGGTTTCCACTGTAGTTACTGATCTTTTGGCGTCCAAAACCAGATGCAATGCCAAGATTTCTTCTAAAGAAAAAGCTTGTGACCATCAAATGCTGTTATAATCAGGACACTACTCTAAGTCAAGATGGAGTCAAAAAAGAGTTGACAAGGCTGATTATACCTTAGCAGAATGCAAACTTCTCAGTGCCTGTAAGAACAACCTACTGGAAAAACCACTAGTTGTAGGTAGGAGAAAGTGGAAAACCATTTAACCATAAGTAACATTTTTTTCTCTGGCTGAAGAATCAAATATGCAGGAAGTGCTGTTGCATGGATTCTTGATCAAAATAAAAAGCTATTTAGAAGTTCTTCAGTTCTTTACTGTAACTGTACTTTACTGTAAGAGGCTTTTACTGCAAGAGAGGATTGGTTTACCAAAAAGAAGGAATTTTTCAAAATTTCTTACATCAAAAAGAAAAAAAAATGTAAAAGGAGAGAAAGAATCAGTAGACAAACCAGCAGTTGAGCTGAGTTTTAGTGTTAGGTTTCTTCACATTCTCAGGTTTCCCCTGACAGAAATATCCAACAGTGAGGATTAAACAAGACTCCGTCTGAGAAAGACCCCATGTGACAGAGGAAATCCTTTCCCCAGAAGCTGTGAAAGCTTTAGAGGACTGAGTAAGAATGTTCATTATGCTTACCTCCATAGGAATGAAGTTCAAGATATGGAAGTTCAAAAAGATCTAGGTACCTTTTGAAAGCTAACTCCATGCTGCCAGTAGACAGCTGGCAGTTAGGGAACAGTTCCATAAATGCAGAGGATAAATCGCCTGTTTGGCACCTGACTGGAAAAGCAGCACTGGTTTCCTTGCCTCCAGAAACGTCATTGTAACTGCTGCCCATGGATCTTGCTGAAGTAGTTTTAGTGAGACAAAAGGTAACTGCTCTGCAAGTCTTCAAGGAGTAGCCCTCACAGAGTTATAGCTTGAATTCCTCACTGCATCTTTATTCCCTGGCAATGTGAAAAAAAAGGCTTTGTGGTTATTGCAGCTGTGAACAAAAAAGTTGTTCACATTTGAAAAGCTGTCTGGGAAGAAATTTGTCGGCAGTACAACTATAGATTAAATTCTATCACTGTAGAAACAGAAGAGTTGAAGGCTGCATTTCAGCCGCAGCATCTGTGGGTCTCTTTTTGGGTTGCTGAATCTGCAAAATAAAAACTGGTATTCAGAGGACAGTTAAGGGACTTGGCAGAATTATTGAACCCAGGATAAATGACTTTGTACTTTAAAAAGTGATTTCAGGTTGACCAAAACAATCAGTATGGTTTTTTTGGTACAGTAGTGTAAGTACCGCAAGAAAATTCTCAGTCATAGCTAAGTCTGAAAAAATGCAACATAGGCAGTGTAAAAATAATATCACAAGAGCAATAATCATATGCATTTTGCTATTTTAACTATGTATTTCTCAAAAGTAAAGTTGCCTAAAATAAACTTGGGGGCATAGAACACGAAATAATGCTGTAAGTATGACATGTCAGGAAAAGAGAGGCGGCACTTGACCAGAAAGCCTTGCACCTGCAAGAGCTGCTTGGAATCTCAATCTGTTTAGGATGCAGATCTGTGTGCATCTTCAGCACAAATACAGCTGAAGCTAACAAATAACTATGTTAATCTCATTATGCTTTTCTCCCTCCTTGCACCTACTGGCTCCTACACTTGCATAACAGGCCATTTTCTAAAGCCTAAAATGCCTGGCATTTCTACAGAGGCTCCTGCTGGAGGATGGTAAATAGTCTAAGATTATTTTAGCAAGGTCATTTTCTTTGGGCTCCTGACATAGTCAATGAGGCTTCCTCTGGGGATAGATCCTAACCAGGCACGTCAGAGTTGCTCTGCCTGGTCCCCAAAAGAGGCTTTAGTTG
The DNA here is from genome assembly GCA_013399895.1 of Serilophus lunatus. Classification (NCBI taxonomy): domain Eukaryota; kingdom Metazoa; phylum Chordata; class Aves; order Passeriformes; family Eurylaimidae; genus Serilophus; species Serilophus lunatus. Next base: position 1,422,749 of record VXBA01002143.1, on the reverse strand, counting down.
TGATCCCTCCACTGCAGAAATGTTAAGGTAGGGAGATAACAGCACGAGTCTCCCTGATTTCCAAGGCTGTCAGCCATTTACCAGCACTAAAACTGCATTAGTAAGCTGTGTGAGCCCTCGACAGAACCTCTAACACATCTTCTCTCCCATCTGCTTCTTGCAGACAGTGCTATTCTGGACGTGTGAAAAATACCCACGCACCAAGGATTGGCGCTGCTTCCCTGAAGCCTTTCTGAGGCTGGTACAGAAGCTGCACAAGTGTGTAAGCCAGCACTTCCTCAAGCATTACTTTCTCAAGAACACCAATCTGCTCAAATATGCCAATACCAGTGACCTGGACTTGGTGGCCAGCAAGCTTGCAGTCTTCTTGGAGAACCCTGCCTTCTGCCTGGACTAAAGCAGGCAAAGGTCTCCTCACCCCAACCCTGAGCCAATCCCCTACCCCCTCTCCCACCTGTGGTTGTTCCTCATGTCCTTCCAGTAGATGCTGCAGCTGTCTTTGTAAGACAGTTGGCACATGCAGCGTGAAAGAGAAGTGTCAAGCTGGCAGCAGTGGGCGGTGAAAACTGATGGGAGGTATTGCTTGATGCCCAGCTGATCTCATTTGCTTTCAACTGTGACAGCCTGCCTGGAAGCTACAGCCAGTGAAACCCAACTTTCTGTGTCAGTCAGAGCAGCAACTGCCTTGTTCTCTGTCTCTAGTCTTGTGGCACCTAAGCAGAAAGGCAGTGCAAATGAGTCTTGCTCTGCTGCCTACCGCCTCTGTAACCTAGCCACGTGTGTTGTTACTGCAGTCGCCTTCCTTACAGGGGCAGCAGGTTTAATTGGCTGCTTACCTCACAGGCCAGCTCTGCAGAAGAACACAGGAACATTTCTGAGGTGCTCCAAAGCTAGAAGCTTTCTCAGAGGCACTTTGATGTCTCCATCTCCAATTCAGTGGGATCCTGCTCCAGCAGGAAGATAACTATGCTGATAGTGTTGAACTGCCGAATAGAAGCAAGAGGTAGTTTTTACCTCCTCTTCGTTTTTCCCTCTTGCACTTAGATTTTTCTTCCAATTGCTTCAAATATGTTTTCTTCATGTTTTCCTTTGCCAGTTGTGTTAGTGCCATACAACCAGGGGGCTTTGCCAGAGCATATTTCACTCCTACCCCTGGCTCCATCAGCAGGCTGGAGGAGGAGCAAGTCTTTCCCTACTTGTTAGCACTCACGTATTTTTGGGTGCCATACAGAAGGGAAGTATTTTTCAAAGGCTGTTAGCTCCAAAATCCCTATTCCTTTTAACATTATGGATGTTTAGAATGAAAATCCATTTAAGTGCTTCAAAAGAGCAGAGTTTTAGAATGAGTAGAAAGAATGCTGGTTTTAAAGTCATTAAATCACTGAAACTAAACCAAAGTGGGGCTTTCTTTTTTAAATATTGTTTTCTTTCTTGTTACACCTGCGCAGGAAAGTATGTAAGTCTCTCCTTTGCTAACGGGGGTGACAGAGATGGGATTTGCATCCCGCGCTCCAGGGGGACTACACGAGGAGCATCCGTGGCGCAGCGTCTCCCCCTCGTGGCAGACCGGCACTTCAGAGGGACGGGGACGTCCGCGGAACGCGGCCGGAGCGTAACAAAGCTGATGGAAGGGCTGGCAGGCATGTCCCGCGGGGAGCGACAGAGAACTTTGGGCTTGCCAAGTTTAGAGAGATGGAAGCTGAAGGGTGACCTCATGGCTCTCTACATCTCCCTGGGGAGGGGAAGGGGAGAGGTGTGAGGAAACGGGCCCACAACTATTTTAATTTTCAAAAGCAATTTATTATAAAACAAAGGCAATCAGCGCTGGGCGCGTGACCTGGTTGGTTTCCAAGTCAGAGGCACAGAGGGTCCTCAGACAGGTCAGGTTTTTAAAACAAAACTGGCACAAAAGCAGGTGGGATTATTACAATTTCTTTGAGGTAGGAGGGAAATTATTTCCATAGGTACATCCCCTTTCTCCTCCCCTCGGGAATTTGGGTCTGGGGAATTTTATTGCTTTTTGAGGGTCTTGAGACTGAAGCAGAACACTCTTCCTCATTTTGAACTTTTCAACTTTCCTGGAAAAACTGGCATGAGCCTTCCTTGATTGGCTCTGAAGGTGGCGTTATCTTCTGGTGGACCAATTTATGGCCTACCCATGAGATCCTGGAGAGATTTACTGCAGAAAGGTGTCTGTGTTCCTTCAAAGTTTCAGGGAGTGAACAATGTGTCCTTGTTCTAATGGCCTTCAGCAGGAAGGGCTCATTAGAGCTCACCATATCTTAGATTACATTACTAACATATCTAAACACTATAATATGAATCCTATTAATTTAATCAAAGCATAACTCTAAAACTGCTTATAATATGGATTCTATTCATTAGCGAAAGCAAAATTCTATCAGCATTACATTTCACAGAGGGAAGTCCTGATCCCTTCTCCTTGGAATCCAGGGGTAGGACACGTGGAAATGGCTCAAAGCTTCCTAGAGAGGTGATCGATGCCCCAGGCATGTTTAAGAGGCATTTTGACAACGTGTTTTAACTTTCAGTCAGCCCATAAAGGCAGTTGGACTGGATGATTGTTGTAGGTCCCTTCCAACTGAAATAGTCTGTTCTGTTCAGATCTATTCTAGCTTTCCTTCACCCAAGTATATGAGGAGGCTTTCTACTACAGTTGTTTAGGAGAGTAGATATGGGTCAGGCAGGATCCCATCTATGTGGTCATTCTGGTACCTGTCTCTTCCATCAGATTACCCTGTGTGCAGACCTGCCGTGTAAACCAGCACCCTCTTCGCTCAGAACCTGGGACTACTCTCCTGGTCACCTTTCCCCATGGGTAACCATGTTGTGTGGAATTGTTTTGAGCAGTTAACTTCTCTTCTTGCTAACCTTCTGTTCTCCAGGCCTCTTTCTAAATGGAACCTAAGTGTCAGTTTGTGATGACACTTCCTGTTGAAGTGTGGCTTTCCTGTTTCCTGTGAGCTGTTTCAGTAGAGAGCAAGGAGATGCCAATCTGCTGAGCAGAGTCAGGCAGCTGTGACAATGAAGTCATGTCTCCTGTTTTGTCTTGTGGTTTAAGGGCTGGCTTCTGAAGTTAAGAGGAGGGCAAAAGCAGCTTGAAAGGACAGTGAAAAATGTTCAGAGCTATTAATCCCAAGTTTGATATTTTACTGCTCTGATGCATGATCCATTTGGGATTTAGTTGTGGCTCTTGAGGAATTTATCTCCCTTTGTAGCTGAGTGAAAAAAAAATGTTTCAGTGGTGATAACTTGGATGCAGCTGCGTATCAGAGTCCTCAGCTGCTGCAGTTCACAGCCTGCTACGAGGCAGAATCATGGGCATGCACCGTGCGCTGCAGAGCCGCGACAAGGAAAGTTCTGCTTCTCTGCCAGAGTGGCAGCCTCTTACAGACAGGAATGAATCAGCAAAGCCAGTAAGTAAACACAGAACGACGGACCCCTGCTTTGAGCCAATTCTGATTTGCTTTGCTCTGTTTTTCTTGTTGATACACATGCTGCTGTCGCCATATAAAACTAAAGACCAGCCCTGGAAAGTACATTGCTACTGACCACAAAGACACAGGAACCATTCCTCAGCTTTTTTTTCTGAACAGGAAGACATGACACAGCTGGCCACTAGCAAAGGGTGGAGGGAAAGGCTTTGAAGAAAGAACTAATGCATTCACTGAAGTAGTTGAATACAAAAAATAATTCCATTTCAGAGACAACTTTGTGGCATACTATATACTATCTTATATCATCTAGTGCAGGGCTGGTTGGGTGTGGGGGGATTTTTGTGAGGCAGTTTTTTCTGGTTGTGGGAGAGTTGTGCAGGAGGTCTCTGATTTAAAAAAAAAGAAGCCAAACCCAACTTGCTAAATACACTTGTCGCATTTATTACCGCAATAAAGTTTCTGAAAATCTGCTTTTCACTTATAAACCCAGGCTGACTGCAAAATCATGCCCTCATCCCAAGGTTTTCTTCTTAAAAAAGGATATTACGTTGTGCTTTGGCTACAGAATAAGTTTTATTTTTTTAAAAAAGCATCCTGACAAATACAGTCTTTCTTGAAGTAGGGTTAATCAAAAGTTCTATCTTTGTTCAGAGCATTTGGAAGGACTGTGATGACCATTTGTTCTCTCTCTTCATTACTTTCATGAGTATTTGCTGACTCCCAAAGGCACTCTTAGGGAAAGAAGAAAAAAATCTTTACTTTCATAATTTCTTTACAGTTGGCAGTGACTTTTTGCTTATTTCTGTTTAGCTTTCTCATCTTACCTGAATTATTGTCTTTAAAACAAGAAGGGGGCAAGCAGTGGCCAAAAGACAACTGCCTTGCTTGCATGTGAAGCACAGCACTTGGGAATGACAGGTATTCCCAAAACATTCACTTAAGCAAAGGAGGGAGGAATTAAAATGCATATTTGTGAGACTTGGGGTGCAATGAGTGTTTACAGAATCTTCCATTCACAAGATGTGAAACGGCACCTCTGAGAGAATTTCAGCTAACTCATGGCTGAGCTGTTGGCCAACATTGCCTTTGCACATTTTGCACCAGATGATGGCACTCAGCCCGAGTGCTAACTGGGGGTGTTTTTCGAGTATGTATGAAAGGGGGCTTGTTCTAGGGAGCTTGTTGCTGGGCAGGAGAGGTGTGTGGGTTCCTCACTGTCATGCCACGTGGTGGAGCCTTAACTGAGATGAGGGATGCTCGGAAGGCTCATGGTGGGTGCTAAGGGCCTCTTTACAGCTGCAAGGCCATTACAGCCCACACCACAGACACCACCCCTCCCTCTGTCAGAAACTTCAGTTTGAATGTGTTGCTCTGTTGCCATATAAACCCATACAAAACTGGTGAAGTTTCAGTCGGTTTACACTGCCTGCCTTCAAGTCACTAGAGGGCAATGCCTCTCTGAAGCACACACACCAATTCACGATCTCACTTGCTCTTAAAATCAGCATCTTGTTATTTATCATCAAGCTGAGATAAATGAACACAATGCGTTTAATGCTGAATTCTGTCTCCAAAAAGGAGAGGAGAGACCATGGGAGAGCTTTTTAATAAATAGCAAAACGGGCAAAAAAATCTCTAAATTCCAGGCGCCACTCCAAGAGCCAGAATATGGATTTATTGCTTTTGCAGCAGAAGATGGGCTTGTAGTAATTCCCAGCTGCCTTGGACTGGGGGGAGCACCAACAAGCGAAGCGCAGGCAGGGTTCTGAGAAGGAGGAAACTTACGGGAATAGCCACACCCCTGTTCCATCAGGGTCCTGCCCTCTCTCCATGTAGCTCGGCCACTACTTCCATATAGGCTTGCCCCTCAGGCAACCATCTGATCCTTTTCCCCACAATTAACCAAGCCCTATTTCAAAGGTAGTTAGATACTTCTCCCCTGGCTCCTCAGGCAGGCAGACTGTTACGGATCCACACAGATCTTTAGGAGCTTTCTTTGAACCTTCAGCCTAAATGTGTTCTCAGCCAGTACCGTCTGGTTTGTACCAATGCAGATCAAGCTCCTGCTCTCCCTCCATAGGGTTTGCTGTCTGTGCAACCATCACAAGGGTAATCACAAGCTCTCTTGGCTTTAGCTGCATATGACTAGATATGCCAAACTCTGTGGTCCCTTTTTCTCTGACAAAACCTCTGTTCCAGTCCTGCTCTGTACTAAGTGTAATTCATCTCAGCACAGATAACCAGGGTGGTTTACAGCATTCCAGATGGGGTGTCATCAGTATCTCCTGTAACAGAATGTCACACTGATAGTACTAATCCATACAGTATATCTATCCCCTGTGCTGAAAGAACACCCAAAGGTCAAGTTCCCTTAAAAAACACCTGCAACTTCAAAGAAGGAGCGACTATCATCAATGATTTCCTTTGACAAACCAGGTTAGGTTGGTTGAAAGGCTTGCCATGGTTAGGTTGTCTTGAAAGTGAGCCATATTCCCAAGGTTATGGCCAACAGATTCATCACCTCCATGAGTTGATGCTCCATGAGCACCTCCTTGAGCTCAGGCCGGGATCAATGAGTCTGCTTCAGTTTGTTCCTCTCTGTTTTTCCCAGTCAACAGCCAGCTCTGGCTTATATTTCTCCCTCATTTCTTCCCTTTGAGTTATTGGTAGACACAGTCCCTCCTTGTAACACAAATCCAGCTTCTGATCACTAAGCTGAAGACTTTGGCTGTTTTCTAGCTGTGTCATTAAAATGCCATAGACTGGAGAGGCAACAGATCAGTGACCAGAGCTAATAGCAGCAAAAAGGATTAAATGAACAATAGATCTTGAGTGTAATTTATGAATGCCATTAGCCACTGAGAGGGAATTACATTATGGCTGCAGTTCTGAGGGGGGAAGGGTGGGTCTTATCTAGGCAGGAAGAAAAAGAACTGACTGATTGCATTTGGATTAACAAACAGCTATATTAATTTGCCATGTGATACATCTTGGGATTTTATGTTTAGATCAGATGTAATAACATCCGAACAAAGACAAACTGCATTTTCTCTATCTGGTGTTCAGACCTCCATGGCCGGAGTGCTGTGGTCGTATCTCACAGCTGCCAGTCGTGAAGCCTTTGCCACCCTGCCTGGTAAAGCACAATTCTCCATCAAAACATTTGCAGAAAGGCAGGTTTTCTTCTCTTAGAAAAGAGATATGACATTAGTTGCATGAGTCTCACATCCCAGGGTGGGACTGACCATGCAATACCTTTTTCTCTACCTTTCGTTTGATAGCCGACACAGTATCTCATTAAACTACTTAGCCTGGCAGCTGTTATAGTGTGATATGAAGAATCATAATCAGATTGAACCTCAGGATCATATTGTGGAGGGAGAGATTAGACTGGAGAATAAATTGAGAAAGTTTAATTTTGTGTGACAGTGTAGAGTTGCCTCTGCTTGGGATGGTGACAGAGGTAGAAGTGACTGTGGAGGCTCGAGCTGGGGAGGATTTTTTTCTACGTCTCCCTGCTCAGTTTGGAGCAGAAGGGTTTTAGCACCCACTCTGAAACAGGGAGTAGCACTGCAGCCACCAGCCCCTCACGGGATTGGTTCACTCTGCTTTGCTTCTAAAATGAGGACTTGGATAGAGGGTTTGCATGAAGAAGGAAAGCCCAGGGGGTGTAAATGATGCCAGAAACCAAAGCTGCATGTATACAGATGGTACTTCCGGGAGGGGGATGGTCTTGGCACTAGTCACTTAATTACCATTATCTTTGTGCTGGAGGCCCAGGTCTTTGACCTGAACTGCTGTTTCCCAGTTCCTTCCTGTACCAGTGCAATTTACCACAGCATGCTATGACTCCTCCAGCAGTCTGGGAACAGGAGACACTTTCCCAAGGTCAGCAGGAGCCCCACAGTGTGATTATACACCGACGAGGACTTCTCATGAGCTCCTCTGAGATGATTTGGCTAGTACTAGAAGTAGCATCTGTGCCACCAGAGAGAGATGTGATCATAGGTCAGAGCAGCTTCGGTCTCTGTCCTGAACCCATTTATCAGGCAGGTCTCATGGAAAGACCCCAGCTACCACCAACTTCAGAATCAAACTTGGATCTCTGCAGCTCTAACCATGGGCATTACATACATCATCACATGCAGATCCAATCAGCAGCAGTGAAAACAGTGCAAACATAGCAGTATACCCATTTTCAAAAGTGGTGATAGGCTGAGTTTTATCCCAAATGAAGAAAACCGCTGTCAAAAAAATGAAGACAAAAATAAGTACATAAATTTTTTAAAACTGTACCTAAGACCATTGTAACTTCTGTTCCCACACTCCTGCTGTTACTTGTTCTGGAGATGCACTTAATGAATAATATATTCTCTCATTGGCTTGATCTTTTGCTCAGATGTTGTACTCTCTTCCTTCTCCTTTGTCTGCTCTCTATTCCCTAGAGACTAAGTACTTTATGGCAGGAGCCTGGCATAGAAAGATCTTCTGTTTCATTGTGCTTCCTGAAACTTAACACAATGCAAACCCTTAGCAAAACCTAGAAAAAATTAAGAAGATCTTGATCTGAACAGCTGAAAAGATGGCAGAGCCTTTCTAGACACCCAAGATGACTTCTGGGGTTATGAGGAGGTCCTGTAAAGGGAGCAGATGGATGACAAACTTGCACCCTGCCTCTTGTGAGTGGTATAGCCATACAGATTGCTAATGACATTCCCTAGTTTAGGATGATGAAGTGCCAGCATGCAGGGGATAGCAGTGCCAGATGCTCTGTATATGGCTTCAGGGGATTCACATCCAACATTAACAACCAAAAAAAGATGGCAACAGACTGACTTCCCCTCCTGGTGCCTGAGAGAAACTGCAAAAGGGCACTCACACAGCGGGAAGGTACATAACAGTCTTCAACCTTGCCGCAGGATGGAGTGATTCTTGCTGCATCCCCTGGTCCAGACATAGTCCTGGGCTGCTCCCAGGACCAAAAATATGCAGAGCATATTAATTTTGGACAAGTTCAAGGACCCATAAGGAGCCAGGGAAGCTGCTCTGGAGGCAGAGCATTTCGACAGTGCTTGGAGACTTTTCTGCTCACCCCACAGGCATGGTGGGAGCAAAGCAGAGGCAGAAATCCTGGTCTGGCTGGCCAAACCACCTTGGGTGTAGTGGTGGCCTGAGACAGTGCTGTACGGGATGACAGCAATTGTATGCCCTCGGGAGCTGTCCCCTCTCTGGCACTGCATGCTCCCAAAGCCATCCCTGATGATGAAAGAGGCTGCTTTCAGCAACAGCACCTCAGCTGTTGATGGAGGTTTTAATAGGTGGCAGTGATAACATGCAATATGAATGTGATATAAATTATATAATGTATGCACCAGTCTAGCAGTCTTAGGCTGTATTTGCCTTCACCACTCTCTATAGGTACACAGCTAGCATGAATTCAGGGCAGAGCCCAAGCTCTGTGCCTGTGTACCCAGCTGGAACAAGGTGGCTGCCTCTGTAAGCAGGGAGCAAAATGAACTGCTGAGAGGAGGAGATTGACCCCATCAGTTGTTGTCCTCCTATTGCCCTGGTGACTGTCAGCTAAGGTAGCCTGTGCTGAGGCACTGTCCTTGTGTTAAAGGCTCCTAAAGGCAGTGATCCTGCTCAAGCCCCCACACAGAAAGGCTCTGGTCCTTATTATGCCTCTTGGAGCTGCTGCAATACAAGGACTTATCTGGAAATGCGTGCAAATAGGTTCTTTCAGGCATTGAGAGAGGGAGATCTGAGGCACAGTGGTGATATGTCAGACCTGATAAAGTCAAATGGCATGTTACATATGGATTTGAGATCTGTGACACGGGAACACCTAAAACCATGGGTACTAACCCTTCAGCAAATTAAAATATTTCAAAGAGCTGTACAAACAAACAAATATGAGCAAAGACCTAAAGTGATCCCTGCTCCTCCTGCTGTATGTGCAACAGCCAAGTGACAAGCTGGACAGACAGGTTGGAATGTGGCAGGGGTCAGGATGTGAGGACGGCTGAGATGCAGAGGTGGCAGCAGCCCCATCAAGCAGACTGGACAAAGCCCTTAATGTGATCCCAGCATGAAGAAGCTGTAGCAACCGGTTGCTTTCATTTGCTAGGATTTAGCAAGAGCAGAGTTTTTCCACGTGAAGTGAAGGACCACACATCCCTGTTTGTGTTCCAGTACTTAACATTCCCCTTTTGCTTAGGAAACCACAGCAAAGGCTACTCTTGGTGTTTTAAAATTTAATCTCTTTGAATCTTCCACCTACAATCAAAACAAGAAAACAGAAAACACCACTTCAACAAATAATCACTGTTTACATCCAAAATATATGTAATTTCTAAAAAACGTGCTACATCCAAACTCAGTGTCTGCTCACTAAGCTATGTGTAACACGTGGTTAGTGAGCAAGAGGGCACTGGGGGCTGGGGGTGTTTTTCTAAACAGGAAACATTTTGGAAAACAAACAGAGATTTTGGCAATACTCAGTATTTGTTGAAATACGGCCTAAGGCATTCTAGGACAGCCCTAACACACATTTCTGTTTTACCCAGGATACTGCATAGATCTTTGAGAGGCTGGTAAGGAAACCACAACTTGTTGTCCTAAGCCTACACTGAAATGCCACACCAACCTCGGAGATATGAGCAGGTGCATCCCTTTCTCAGTTCACAAAGAGACTGATCTGGTCTGTGACCAACTCTAAAGGAAAACCATAGTATGTGCCAAAGTCTAGGGCTTAACGGACAAGAGCAGTAATGTCAGCCCAGCAATAGTCTTGTAATGCTGACAGCAGAGCTATGTGGGAACAATATAATGGTTCTTACCTACACACATTGGACAACAGTTCTATCTAATCCTCATTCTATAAGAGGCTGCAATTCAAACTTAGCTTTTATTGATTTTTGTCCAGTGGTCTGCTCTTATCAGCTGTTAAAAGTCCTGTAAAAAATCCTGGTCAAATGAAGTGCAGCTGCTGGGGTCTCATTTGAAAGAGTTGTAAAACACACCGTGCCCTGAAAAAAGATGACCATTAAAATCAACAGGACTCCCTGGTTTTCTTCCTTCAATTGATCAATGCAAAATCCACAAAAGCATCTTCAGCCCCTCTCCTCTCCCTGGCTCAGGCAAGGTATGAACCCACATCAGCCCATCTTGAGAGCCTGCAAGAAATGGGTAAGACTTGTGATGGATTTATCAGGACTTTAAAATTGGGGGCTCTGAGGTTTCTCTTTCCAAGCAGAGCCAATTGGCACAGGCAGTCCTTTGCATTGTTTTGGGAAGGGGGGAGGGAGGTGTGACTGCAGTGTTGCATATTCTTGGCTTCTTCTTACTTGTGATGATGCATAGGGCAAAAGCGTGGCCAATGGCTTGTCCAAGGTGACGGAGTAGGGGATGGGAGGCAGACCTGGACCCAGCTCTCCCAGCCTGGCCTGACTCCTTAGCGTGTGCTGAACTGAGAAAGTCATCTGTGAGTGCCCAGCTGCTCTGTAGGCAGAAAGGCTGCTGCTGCTGTTAGCGATGCTGTGTTGTTTTTCTCTCTGTTATTTGATATTGTTAATGGTATGGTTTCCTTCCTGTTTGTTTGCTTGTTTAAATCCTTCTTGGTGATTACAGAGCTGTCTCTTGGCAAATTGCAGTGCTCTGTCTGCAACATTTCTTTTGCCTTGGATGTAAAATACCTTTCATTATTTTTAATAGTTTCTGGCTGTAATTGTAAGATTGACATGCAGAGAGCATTTTATATATTGCTGCCCTGGCTTCTGTTTCAAAGGTGGTTTTGCAACAGGGCAGGAGCAACTGGAAAGGTGGTATTTCTCAGACTGACCAGAAATAGCAGTAAGTGCAGTAATTCTATTCCTCTAGCCTGTCCAGGAAGCTATACAAGTATCTGGACTAATGTCACTATCTGCCCAAAAACAGAGGCATGGTGTGAATAGATGCTATTGCACTGTCCTGCTGCAGGGAGGTGACATTTCTCTGCCCTCCTTTCTTTCTGCTTCCTGACCCAGCCAGCTCAGGTAAGAGTCCTGCCATGGGCTGTCTGTGTCTCAGCTCCATGAAAACACGGGGAGGGCAGTTTCTGCACTGCAGCTGCACCTCCAGGTGAAGAGGTTCCTATATTTATTTCTCCTTATGAGGGGTGGGGCATCGCTCTGGCCCTGCTGCCGGGAGCTGGGTGCTCTGGTGTCCATCAGGGTGACAGCATGTGCGTGACTTCAGCCTCTGCCCACGGCCTTCCAGGGAGAGTCATTCTTGCTGTCCTCCTTGCTGTCCTCCTCTGCTCCCTGAGATTGTAAGGTCTGCTGTGTGCAAGCTGAGGAGGGAGCAGGTAGGTCATGCCCTATAGCCAACACAGGCTTGTTGGTTTCCTTCAGAGTGCCACAATGCCATTCACCTGATTCTCCCCCTCGAAGAGCCACAAGCACTGAGGAGATGGGGCTGGGGAGGCTGCAGTTTGCCATGGATGTGTTCTCCCTTGCACACCGTATCTCCTTGGCGTTGGGGAAGAAGGGGCTGCCAAGGATCCAGATCTATTTCCTTATTTTACACGCATGTGCCTGTACCTGCTGCAAGCAGACCCTAGCTCCCCAAACCCTGCACCTACAGTCCTTGTGCATACTTTTCCTCTGGCTGCAGGGTTGCTGGAGGAAGACTGGGACAGAAGGGAAGCAGGGTAACAGGAGAAGCTTTCTGGCACTAAAGTGACTATAATACTGAAGACGTTTTTGTGACAGAGAGGCACCGGGGATGGCAAGGGCTTCTCGCAGCGGAATGGCCGCGGATGCTCCGTGGGATGTGGAGGGAGCCCGGGGGCCTCTGTTTGCGGGAGCGCGGCGGCCGCTGGGGTGCAGTGCAGCCCCGCCGTCCGCCCTCCGCCCACGGGCGGGCTCCGGCCACCTGCGTGGGGCCGCGGCCGCGGGCGGAGAGTGCCCGCGGCACCTTCCCTCCTCCTGTTCCCTCTCTGGAGCCATCACAGTGACCGAGGGCTGCTCGAAAATAGCAGTCCGGGCACATAAAACCCTCCTCCTTTCCCTCCAAAACCTGATGCGGGGAGCGTGGCCCTCTGCGAAGTGTGCTGTTAGGAACAAGCGCTACCCGCGAGGAGTGGCAGGAGGAGATGGGGCAGGTAGAGCTGATCCTCCATCCCACTTTAAGCAGGGGGCTCCTGGATTTTGGACAACCGGAGTCATCCCTGTCAAGGCAGTAGGTACTTGCGCTCCCTGGGCAGAAGCCAGAGATGAGCATGCCTGTATCCCTGGGCAGAGTTCGCTCTCACAGTCAAGAAATGCGGTGTTGCTTCAGACACAGACACCTCCACAAAAACATCCTAAAAAATTTTTCATGCGTTTTAATTTCATTCAAAGGTGCACAGGTTTGTGGGGTTTTTTCCCCATGTGCTCTGATCCAAGCCTAAATTTTCCTCTGCATTAGCTGTGCCAGCATGACCGAGCAGGCTCTCCCTAGGTAGCAAATGTGCCCATTGCCCTGTGCCTGTCCCATGCCCCTCCTTGGCCCCAGCCCGGGCCAAGAACATCATGTACCTGCTCGTGGGTGGTGCATGTCAGCAATTCTGCTGCACTGTTATGTTCCTCAAGCCAACACCAAAAGTTGTCCATTTTCTTTTTTTTTCTTTTTTTTTCTTCCCCTTTTAAATGAATGCAGTAGATTTATTAGGCAATGGAAACTTTCCATTCCAAATGACTCAAGTTACACTGGAAACTGAAACTTTTAAATATTTCTCAGCAGCCTTTTACACAGCTCCCTCATGTTCCTTCGCTCTTAAACCCACAGATGATCTGGGGGGAGCTCTCATTGCCCCTGCTTCCCCAGACCAAGTGCAGACATCAGGATGCAGAGCATGGCAGCCTCCCTTGCTGGAAGTGAGGTGTCCTCAGCCAGTATGCAGTCCAGATGCAGCCAGGCAATTTGGATGCAGTCTCTAGTCCTAAAGCCAGACTTTTGGCACGTGATGGCTGCATGTGCGTCCTGTGGCAGTCAGATCCACTGGGTTCAAATTCCTTCCCACCCACTCAGATACCAGCTCAGGGAGGCAGCTCGTGCCGTGCCACCCGGAAGAAAAGTCCATGTATGAGGGTAGCTGGTGTGGGGGGTGCTCTTGCATTACTTAGCACAGGGCTTCTCCCTCCTGCTCTGATTTGGGGTACCCCATAGTCCCCCTTATCACAGGTACCAGTCCAACAAAATCAAGTTGATGCTGTGTGGAAACTGTAGGCAGTACCTTGGTAATGTATGGAGCTTCATACACCTCAAAAAGCTTGTCTATAAATGGAGTTATTTCAGAGTAGAGGAAAAGCATTCACTCCACACATGGTATTACTTAGGCCAAGTAATAATTATGCAAACACTACTTGCATCCAAATTAATTGCTGAGCAAGGGCATGCCCTGTGTCAGCAAGTCAGCCCTACCCTGGGTGATGTGACTTTCGAAAGCAGTACTTCCTGGGACAGCCACCAGGGCACACAGAACAGTGGGCTGTTGGTGTGACTCCCTGTTGGCACTCAGCACAGCTTGGCTCAGCCCTGGGGATGGCACCCGGGCTGCTGATTTCCTGTTGTGTGCTCCATCAGCAATCCTTGTCTCTGCCACTAGCCCCAAAACCTGCAGCAGCCCCTGGGTGCATCTGGAAAGAGGTAACCCCGGCATGGATACCTCTTCTCCTGCACACACTTGCAGCACAGCAGCCAGCCCTGCCCAGTGTGTAAGGTGATGGGGTGTGGGAAATAGGATGCCAACAGAGACTTGGCCACTACAGGTACCTCCCAGTCAAAGGAGTTAAAAACCATATTCCCTTGCTGTGGATGGGACCTCTTGTGAGCATGAAGGTGTGCCCTGATACACACATCTCCTGTCCCACAAGGCAGATTTCCAGTACCTTAAAGGGGCCTACAGGAAAGCTGGAGAGGGACTTCTTACAAGGGCATGTAGTGATAGAACAAGGAAGAAGAGCTTTAGACTGCAACAGGGTAGTTTTAGATTGGATATTAGGAAGGTGAGGCACTGGAACAGGTTGCCTAGAGAAACTGTAGATGCTCCATCCCTGGAAATGTTCAGGCTGGATGGGGCTTTGAGCAACCTGGACTAGTGGAAGTGCCCCTCCGTTCATGGCAGGGGGGTTGGAACTAGATATTCTTTAAGGTCCCTTCCAACTCAAACCATGCTATGATTCTATGTGTCCCCATGTCATGGCCAGATGCTTTCAGCTGCAGGCATGAGGATGAGCATGGCCCCATAGCAGCCAGGGCACTAAGGATGGTCTGTGCAGCTGAGCCAGCTACAGGGAGCCCAAAGCATTTGGCCTTGTGCTGGTGTGACCAAATGACTCATGTCACCCCGGATTTGTGAAGAATAACAGGCAGCATTGGCAAGCCAGGGTGAGGCTGAATCATTCTGGCCAGAGCAGCTGTATGCAAAGTGCAACAGGCCATCTCGGATCCGTTCACAGCAGGAGCACTGCCACAGTCAAATCCCTATGGCCGTGGGCTGGGTGGGACCAGGAGCAGAGGCTGGAGCTGTGCCGCAGCAGTAACAGCATCAGATCAGCATGCTGCCTGTTGCAGCACGGCTGGAGACTTGGCTCTGCTCGAGAGGTTAAAACAATCCCTCCCTGTCCTTCAGGGGGGTTGGATTTCCACTATGAGAAACATCAGCTCGAATGGGAGATTTCTGACTGAAGTGCTTCTTTGCTGCAGTTCTGCAGGCAATGGAGAGAGATTTATTTCACACCATCCCCTTCTGAGCTCCAGCTCTGCGCATACCTTTTGCTGACTTCTCCTTAGTCTGCATGCAAACCTTCTTCTGCATCCTTCTGGAGTTTTCTTTGTGTTACATACAGAGCAAATTTACATCTGGGTAGTTACTCTCTGGATAGTAATAATTCAAAAAAAACTAAACAAAAATCCTTCGATTTGACCTTTTTAGTACATCAAATCTGTATAAACCATCACAATTTTTTGTAAATCACTTCTAGGGTCTTCATATTAAATATTACTTCTCAAAGCCTGAAAGAGGAGAGGAGAGACCCTGCTCTTCATCTTAAATGTGATGAAAACCTCAAGATTTCTGCACGGGTTGCTGTACTGGGCAGCACTGACAAGAACCCACAGTTAGGAGTTATTCCAGTAAAGCTCCAGAGTTTGAAGCTATGTAATTATGAAAACCACCACATTTTCATTTAAAAATAATAAAGTATCTTTCCAGGCCTAGGGTGTGTGTGTGGGAAAGTGTGAAAAATGAACCTACAAGCCTCACATTCCTCATACTAAGCAGCAAATAAAACCCCTACACATTATTTTTAAAATAAAATCTTGGCTTTTTTTATCCACCTTCATGATAGTTGAAAGCTTCACATATGGGGGGTTTTTATTACTTATTTTTTCTCCTTTCTCCACCCTGCCTCCCTCTGCCAACAGCCAAGGAGCTGGCAATAAAAAGGCAGCCATTAATCCACCCATCAAGTGGTTCTGAAAATGCGACCTGTGGCCATGTAACTGAGATGGATGGTGGTGCCAGGCTGGCTGTGTACATAGCCAGGGAGGAGCCTTCTATATTTAAAAGGCTCATACAGTGGTCAGAGCAGAAAATAAAACAAGTGAGTCTGTTAATTAGGGATAGAAAGCCTCAGTCACTGCAGCTCTGGTACACATCACACTTCCCTCCGGCCCTTGACTTCCTCTCCATCCTGGTTGTTCCATCTTTCTTGTTTGTCTTACATTTGATTATGAGGCCTTGAAGCAAAGGCTTCCTTGTCTCAGCACAGCAGGGTAGTCAGCTGTAATGGCCTTTTCCACTCTTCAGGTCACTAAAAGACTTACCCAGTGCTTGATTCCTTACACATTGAGATGGAGAGCTATAGTGCTCTAAGAAAAGTGGACTGAAAGAGTTACCAGGTTCCCAGGGGATCTTGTCCACTAATAAACAGCTGGAAATTCACTCTTCTAAAGTTCACTCTGCTCCTCACCAGGCCCATGCTCCTCAAGATCATGAACTCATGCAGGACTTGGTTGCTCACAGCTCAGACTGCCTCCACTTAACTGATGCATTCATCTGCATATGTGAGCACCAAGTCCAGAAACAATTATCTAGTTGGTTTATCTAACACCTGGACTAGGAAGGTTTCTTCTATGCACTCTAGAAGTCTCCTGGATTGCTCTCAGCCAGCTGTATTGCTTTCCCAGCAGATGTCTGGATGGTTGAAATCCTCCATCTGGATAAAAGCATGTGAGTGTGATGCTTCTTTAGATGAAGCAAAAGGCCTCATCTATAAGCTTCCCCAGTCAGGCACTTGGAGCAGACCTCAAACACAAGGTGTCCTTTGTTGGTGTGGTCCTCAGTTTTCACCCAAAATCTCTCAACATGTTCATGGCTGTTTTTCAGAGGCAGCTTTCCACAATCCATCCATTCCTTAACCCAGAGCACAACAACTCTCTCTCCTTCTCAGCCTATCTCTTCTGGAAAGCTCACAGCCCTCAGTTGCATTGTTCCAGTTGTGCAAATTGTCCCACCATGTTTCTGTGACATCAATTAGCTCACAGTTTTCTAATTGCACCATGCTTTCCAGCATCTCTTGCTGGTTTTCCCATGCTGCATGCACTGGTAGAGACACCTCAGCTGGGCTATTGGCCACCTCACATTTTGGGAAGACCCCCCTCCAATTCCTTTGGGACAGTTTACAGTATTTCCCTGCTGCTTCCTAAAATGTCGGTGTTTCTTGGTTCCTCTCCGACATTCAGATAAACAAATTTTGTAATTTGTGGCTACATGTGGGACTAAAGGAGTCATATTAAAATTTGAGAGAGCAAGCACTGCTGTGTTGGTTTTGGCCTGGTCTTCAAAGCCAGAAGTGCCTAAGGTCTCAGGAAGCCTGTTTCCACAAATCCTGCCTAATTCTGGCAAATTCAGGAGCCTTGGAAACAACAGCTAGCTCTTCCAATGACCTTAATCACGTGGAGGCATGCTCTGGTGAGACAGGGAAAGACTGTTTTGAGCTCATCCAGAAAAAGCAAAGGTTGGATTGTGGATATTCTCAGAGAACAGGCTGGGAGGGAGTATCTCTCTATAACATGCTTACTGTAATACTCCAAAAGGCTGCAAAGGACTATCAAACCCAGTAATTCCCCAGGGCAGTGATGGTCTGTACCACACTCACTCCAGCTGCTTTGTTTTGCTCCACAGCTGAGAAACTGTCCTGCAGTAATCAGGTGGTTTTCCATTAGAGGTCCATTACACTTAATACCAGCCATCTGTAAAGCTCTCTGCTCCACCTGCAGCCTTAAAAGATCTCCTTAATAATTCAGTGCCTTTAGATATGCACAGTAAAAATTTGGCTGCTTTTAGTGGGCATTTTACCTCCCAAGCATAAAGTAGAGGTCTCTCTGTGTGGTAATGCTACCCTTTCCCCCTGCAATGGGCTTCTTTTGGCAGATACCAGAGGCAGAAATGCAGCTTTCCCTTTGGCACTGGACAGCTGCCACCCCCATCTGCCTTCCTGGAAAAGCCAATTTGTAGCTGTCCAGAACTGCTACACTACAGCAGAACTCCAGTGTTCTTGCTGTGGCTGCTGGTGGAATCCAACATGGGACATCTGAGGGCTTCCAAACGACAGCTAATGTGGGGCTGCCCCATTAGCTTGGGCTTCCTATGGCTGGTAGTGCCGAGCTGATCTATCAGCTGTTGTTCCCTCTGTCCCACGACTGCTCCCGGCTGTGCCAGGGCCCAGGGTGAAAGAGCCTGTTGTTTCCCACAAGGGGTACAGTCTTGCCAGGTATATCATGTCCTCATTAAGAGAGGGCTGCTTATCTCCTAACCCGTGGTGGAGATTGCAATGTGCCCTTGGTTATGTCTCTGTCCAACTGTACAAAGCAGCCAGGAAGGGAGCCTGGAAACTGGGAGCATGGAGGTGCACACAGACCTGCTTCTTCCCTGCAGCTGGCCAAGGACTGGGAGACCTGCACACCCCCACACCAGCCTTCTGCCCTGAAACATGGTCATCTGAGGAAATTTGATTAGACAGCAAGAAATAAGCAGAAGGCAAGGGGAGTTAAATGAGTGGCTGAGGGAAAGAAATGAGATTTTTTTTAGCCTTTCCCCATGGAGAGTGAAGATGTCTCCTCCTGCTGCTGCCCCTGAGAGCATTGGCAACTGCAGGCATCCCTCTCTTGAACTTTAGCCTTGGCTGCACTGATTTTTTAAAATTTCTGTTAAATTAACTACTAGTTATGTGTGAGGAAATCCAGAAATAAGATGAAAATCCAAACTGCCTACCAGTTCATGTGTCCAGTGTGAGCAGGAGCCTGAAACAGGGCTCCTCTCTGCTGGCAGAAGGGGAGGCATGCCCTCCATGTGGCTTCACTGCTTTTACTGAATTCCCATAAGCATCAGCAGTGCTACAGGAAGAAGAACTTCAGGGCATGCTGAGACTTACTGACATCCCTTCCCCCTCCCTCTTTTTGCCTCCAGAAGGCTTTGGACAGGAGATGCATTGGATGTACAGTTCTGCACATGCTGAACTGGCAGAAGTGTGGCTCCTGTGTTTGTCTTATTATACAGGCAGCAAGCTGTGTGAGAAAGCTTTTGAGCTGTCTGGATCTCAGGCCATGAACATGCAGTACAGACCACATTTCTGTGAGACAGAGTGCTCCAGCTGGGTGTACAGGTGGCTCTTCTGAATGGGGGAAACCTCAAAGGAGGAGAGAGATGTGAGTCCCAGCATGGCCCCTCCAACCCACTTGTTTGCCTTTGCAAGCGGCAAGTCAGTAGCTGAAAACGGGACCCACAGGATCTTCTGTACATGCACCAGGGATGCAAGTGGCATTTGGCTTGATTGCCAGTGTACAGGGCCAAACTCTGCCCCAGTAGAAGGAATCCAGGAGTACAAGAGGCAGAAGAGTTGTCTCTGCCCAAGGGCTCGTAGCTCTTCTTTGCAAGGTAACTTGGAGTCAGACCACCTAGCCCAGAAAACATTGCACCTCTCTACCTAAGTCAGGGACATCCCCCTATAGTCCTCATTTTTCATTTAAATTACGGCTTTGCAGATGGGAATCTCTTTGTCAAGAGAATCCCTGGGAGCCAACTTCTGCAGGTGAGCTTTACACTTGATGTAATGGCCAGGATTCACTGAACTGGGTGGTGGGGACAAAGTCTGGGGCTTGCAGGCTCAGTGTTGCAGCTCTGGTGGCTGTGACATCATGGAGGATGTGTCACAATGGGAGATGTGACCAGGAGCATCAACAGGCAGCCCAAGCCCCACTGCAGTTAGACTCAGGTGACCAGTGGAGAGTGAAGGCTGGACTCCATGGAGGACAGGTCAGATGCTGGGGGTGTTTCTGACCCAGAGAGAGATAAGCCCCTCAGAGTGGGGCACAGAACCACCCTTGGGTCTGGTGGTAGAGGGGCTCAGGGCTCCCAGTGATGGCAGATGCTCAGGGAGGCTTTGGTGATGTTCTGAGTGCCTCTCTTCTACCCAGATCTAATGAGTCCCCTTTCTCCCCACCTCCTCCAGACCATGGCCACAGCAACCACTTTCATCCTAGCTCTGCTGGCCAGATGCCTCATCCTGCCCGGCCAGAAGCAGCATCACCAGATTGATAAAGCCACAGCCAAACAAATGCTGGAACGTGAGATGTATCTGCACCAGGAGTTGATTCATCTGCTACAGGAGATCGAGAGCATCAACAGTGAGAAGGAAGCAATGCTCTTTTCTGTGTGGCTGCTTTGGACTGCTGCAGTAGCCCTAGTCCTGCTTGCTGTGATCTGCTGGCTGGCTATGCGAAGGAAGCTTCAGCAGTCTCCTCAGTTGCTTACACTTGTCTGTCCCAATCTTCCAGCAGACACCTCTGAGGTCAGCATCACTTTAACAGCTTATGAACAGGATGGCCCAGGTGCAACAACTCACACTTGGATTTGTAAGCCCACTCCTTAAATTTGCCCAGGTCTGTCTGGATGGCATCCCTTCTAAAGGAGTCATATTAAAATTTGAGAGAGCAAGCACTGCTGTGTTGGTTTTGGCCCGTTATTCAAAACAGGATCACAGCCAGCCTCATTAGCCCTCCCACCTGCCACGAGTGTGGCTGCTTTGGTGACTTCTGCTGCAGTAGTTTTCCATCGAGGCTGGGTATTTTCCAGAAAGTGAGACAGAAACATTGACATCTTCCAGGAACCTCCCGAATCATCAGCTGGTGCAGCTGACTCATCTTCATCTTGTTTTGAGGGCTATGCCTGCCTCTGCCTCTTCCCGTTTCCCCACGCTTGCATCCCACACCAGCACAGCAGCTCCCTTGCCTTCCTGCACATGTGAATGCTGCCAGCACTGCCAGCGCCCCGGGGTGGCTCTGACCACTTGTGTGGCACATACCATGCCAGCCTGCTCTCTCCCCCCCTCTCAGCTATATCTCCAGAAACCTTGCCATTCACACAGTATTACAGTATCAGCAAGGTTGGAAGAGACCTTAGAGATCATCAAAGTCCAACCTAGAATCTAAAGCAACCCCATCGAAACCATGGCACCGAGTGCCCCATCCAGCCTACTCTTGAACACCTCCAGGGTCAGTGACTCCACCACCTCCCTGGGCAGCCCATTCCTTCCCAGTGTTTTCTCTCTGCATCTTCTAATTTGGCCCATCAGCGTCCTCTGCACTCTACAAGGTACCCACAGCTGCTACAGCTCCTCCCTTGCCCTTTGCAAACGCTTTCGGTTGCTTAGTTGCAACATGACTTAGGTGCAGCATCCTCCCTACTACTCCACCACACCTGTCGTCAGGCAAGGAAGCTCCCCACTGCAGGTGGCAGTTCATCTGGCTTATGACGTGATGGCCAGCAACATTATGTAGGGGACAAATTTGTAATCAAGGCTCCAAGGAAGTATTTACAAGCTATGTCACGCAGCGCTGGCTGCCCTTTCTCTGTGAGGGAGGGGCATAATATTACTCCTATTTTAAACAGCCTTAATTGCTCACTCTGAATTTTTCTGAAATTGGAGCTTTTTTGCCTTGTGTCTGTCTTTTCCAATCCCCTTGCAGTCCTCCTCTTTTGCCTCAGCTCTGACGAGCATCTGTGCCCGTCGCCCCCCGCCCATCTCCCCGGCTCCCACCCCCGTCCGCCTTGACCTCCATTAGCCCAAGAGGCGGCAGCCTTGGGACATCCTTGCCCTTTCTTGTCTCAGAGGATGAAGGAGAGCTTCTCTTCATGTCCAGCTTGGTGGCTTGCGGGCATTTGGTCGTTATCTTAACGAGCACGCTTATCTGAAGATCTTTTCCATGAGAGCAGTGCAAAGGCAACAAAAAGCTGGGCTGTCCCTTAGGCCTTTTCCAATGGCCCTTTCGCTCCCCTTCGCTTCCCCTACCCCTCCTCCTGCTCCCTGTCCTTTCGTCTTGGCTTTCGGCCGGTGCAATTCGAGCCAATTTGGGCGCACGCGGCTTGGATGCACGTGCCTGTCTTGTTTACCGTGGATAAAAGGGCCAGCGGAGGGAGGAGGACGAATGCAAGCGGAGATGCAGGCAGGCGCTGGAAGGCGGGCGCAGGGGGAGGCACACGGGACGCAGGGGGAGGCACACGAGCGTAACTGAGCAGAAAAGTACAGATGGGACGTAGATGTGCGTGTAGCCGCCTGGCAACCCGAGCAATTAGTGAGAGCAAGGCACGCACTGGGGCTAAGGGAGACACGCAAACAGGAGTGCACATGCAGGCACGCACATTGGGACAGGACAGCGCACATGCCGAGGAAGAGACAGACAGACAGACAGACGTAGCCAAGCAGAGAAATACTAGGCAGGTAATGAGGGACAAGAACTGGAGGAGTTGCAGAGACATGTGGTGTGGGGAAGCAGCATGAACTGCTGTGCATAGTGTGAGCACTGGTGTGTGCCACGGCCCCTTTTCCCAAGGGAAGAGGTGAGCAGCTGGATGAGTCTGGCATCCTCCCTCCTCTCCGGCTGGATCCAGACCATAGACAGCAGCTGCTTTCGGTGCTGGGACCACCTGGAGCAGTCGCCCTCATTTATAGACAATTTCCTGGCCTTGGCTGCCTCGCAAAACCTTGCAGCAAAAATTGTGGTGAAGGAAGGTTTTTGAATGTTGAATGCTGACCTGCACAAGCCCAAACCTGACAGCCCAGGAATATGGGCTTATTAATGCCACTGTACATAATAAAGAGAAAAAGTAAAATCCTCTGTCGGTCAGGAAATTTTGAGACTTGTCTCCTGGCTAGAATACTTGCCTGGCAGCTCCTGCCTCTTGCTGTAGACTTGACCCAACTAATCCTTTTCTTCTTGGCTCCTTGATCTCCCTGACTTACCTATCTCCCCTCCCTCCCCCAAGAAGGAGAACAATAACGTCCCACTCTTCAACAAGAAGGTTTCTGCAGCCCCCTTATAACAAGGGCTCCAGACCACGTGGGAGGTGCGAAGCGGGCTGCCCAACAGGTGCCCTGCCGAGAGTCTGCCTCACACATCTCCTCCTCTTGCTGCTCTGGCACTGAGGTGAAATCAAATCCCCGCCACTCTCTCTAAGCCACCAGAATCTGCTGCTGGTCACCTCCTGGAGACAATGGCTTTTTTCCTTGAACCACTGGACAGCTTTTGGCACAGGAGCCAAAACAGTCAATGGAAACATCCTCCCTGCGAGCTGCAGTGACATCCTGCTATTGTTGGCATCCCTTGGCAGGTTTGTTCAGCTGCTTTGTACCAGTTGACATCTCCGGGCTTTCATCAGTGCATCAGTATGACCCCAAGGCACACGGGCTTCCTGACCTAGTGCCCAAGGAAAGCCCTCTTCTCCTGTTTACGGTCAGGATGCGAAAGTAAAGGAAATTGAAATGCTACTGAGGAATCCACTCCAAGGTTTAATCACCACTATCACTGCTAGAAGACGTGGGGAATGTTGAAAAATAATTATCGTGCTGTGTAATAGGATGCAGATGTTCAGGTTATGATCTACGCAGACACCGTGACCTCCTGGCTACTGGAAGAAAAGCCCTAATCAAAACTCTGGAGCTGAGAAAAATTGTTCCCGCAAGCCTCCAAGAAATCAGGAAGACCTTTTTGTATGATCAGTAGATGCACAATGGCTCTGTACAGGACTTTGGTTAAGATAGGACAGATCTCCCTGTTGACAGCACAGGAGACCAAGCAGTGGCCTCTCCTTGCTGTGGTATTGCTGCCTGAGGGGATGGGAGTGATTTACCTACCCCACATCTCAGCTGTAAACATGCACTGATGATTTAAAGGATATAGGAGAATCTGAGTGAAGCTGAGGCATCCCTGGTCACAAATGAAGGGATGGACAAGACATTCCCACAGTGCAGCTCTTTTCTCCCTCATGCAGACCCCCATGGGCACAGCATAGGGCAGACAGGGTTAACTATACCCGGAGCTAGCTTGGAAAGATCCCTGGCAAGACAAGAAAATTAGAATTGTGAGTGACTTGTATGTTGTAGAGTATTAAGGTACATACATACATGTGTATATATACAATATGTGTTACACCCACAACTCCCTGTGGAGGATTGTGAGTTAATGAAGTCCTTTTTCCTTTCTGTTCATAGTGGCCACATTTGTCCCACGCTGCTCTTTCCCATGCAGGAGGTGGCTGGCTGGGAGTTGCCAGGGCAGCTTTGGGAAGAGCAGAGGAAATAAGCTGCCTTCTCCTATGGGCCATAACAGTCCTGCCATGCCTCTGGGAGGCAAAACTCTGCAGAACTCTTTCAGCCACCACAGTGCATTTTTCTGTAGCTACAAAAGTGCTGAGGTGGGGAGAAGAGGCCCAGACAGCGCCACTGCAGCTGGTTGTGCCATCCATCCCGGCCTCTTTCTCCCCTCTCCTTCAGCCCTCGGTGCACCTGGAGGCATCTACACTGGCCATCTCAGCTGGAGACTGCTGAGCTGCTCTGAGCGGGTGGGCAGGGCATGGATGTTTTTGGGGAAGGAAGAGGAGGCAGAGAGATGAGAGCAGGACTGCATCTTCTCAAGCTTCCCAAAATGACCAATGCACTGGGCCAAAAATATCGGCCAAGCAGCACAGGCGCTCTCCCCTCAGTACACACCTCATTGGCATGGGCAGTTAGAGCAAATCCAAAAATAGCAAGGTTAGATAAATACAGAGAAAAGAGTTTACAAATTTCCAAGAGGGTGACAAACAGCAGTGTTGGCTAAGGGAAGCTTTTTTAACTCATAGGCTTTCCTTTCTGAAGATTATTCCTCACACAGAAAGAAAGATAATGTACTTCCAGAGCAAACTGAACTGAAACTTGAAGACTGACTGATAGAAAGTGATGCTGGGGGCTGCACTGTAGCAAAAAGAAAATTCATGCCAAATACATGCCTGCAAGACAGAAAACAGCCTGAGCCTGGAATTTTCTTTTTCACAGTTCCATCACTTTCTGCCTACCGAAAGTGTGAAAGAGTACCTAATTAGGAAGCATATAGGAAAATAAATATGTAATGTACCTGGATCTGGGAACCAAGATGTCTGCTTTTTTGCCCAGCTCTGCTGAATGCTTCCTGCATCACCTTGCTCCAGTATTTGCATGGATATAGATCATGGTACCAATTTCACTGAAGTTAGTGAGGCACATTTAAAGACAACAGCACATGGAAAACCTTCCCACACTGCAAATAGACTATTTTAAAATCAGAATTTTTGGTCATATCTGATCCTCATGCTATACCTGATGAGGATGAGGGAAATGTATGGCCGTATGTTACCTGCTGAGATGCACCGTCCTCTGACAGCACTCCCGGAAGGCACAGGGGGGCAGCTGAGGCTGGGGTGTGGGGGGAGAGGGGCTGGAGGCTAGCCTCATTTTTCTGTCAAATAGGCAAACACCCCAACAGAGAAGCCAAAACTCCTGCGCTTTCCATGGTAGGGGTACTGGGACAGCTAGCTGCTGCCATGTGTAGAGAGCAGCCCTGGAGATGCTCGCACAGCTAAGCTGAAGCTGGGCTTTCAAACCAGGCTGGGAACCCTGGAAGTAACGGCGACCCTGCCGGTTCCCCTTTCTGAAAGGAGCATTGTTATTCCACGGAAATGGCCTTTGGAGTCCAAATGTCGTTATTTAGAATGAAACAAAACCAACTCTCACCCCTCTTTAGGCAGAAACAAATTAGTTGTTATTGCTGCACAGCTCTAAATACACTGTGGAGATTTTCTACACTTCTCTGTGTCTGGTCAGTCAATACACTGCTGCCTTACCTCACAGCTACCTCCACTCTCAAGCAGGCAAGAATGGCAGAGAAGCCATCAGGTCTCCTCTCACACCTCCTATTTAATTTCACCTCAGTGAAAACATCTTAAAGTGACCAGGAAAATAGGAAAACAGTTGAGTTGGTTTAAAACTGCTGAGCAGAAAGCAAAAACCACTACAAGTCTGAAATATATTATTTTATAATTTTAAAAAACCACTGTTGTCTCAGCAGGGCTCTCCTCTTTCTTCTGTTCCTGCCATGAGTTGCTGGGTTTTTTCAAGCATCTCCCTTTGCTGTCACTCCAGCACAAGGTTACAGCAGCTCTGCTTCACCTGCCTCTTGGCTGGGCAGTGAAAATGAGCTGTAAAAAGCAAATTTGGAAATCAGTTCTTCTGGCTGTGCATCTTGTTCACTTTCTTTAGAGCACCTAACTATTTGCTGGGACCTTTATATCCACAGAGAGCAAAGCACAAAGTTTCCCAGACAAGTTTTGTGGTAGAAAAAATGGTGCACGCTTGTATTCCTTCAATACCACCATCCTCTTGTACAGCCCCAGCCAAACAGTGTTAAAAGTTTGTGACCCCTGCACAGCCTTTTCTAAGCCTTTCCAAGCCAAACCCAGAGACTTTGTTTCCAAACAAACCTGAATTTTCCACTGGGTTCTGGATAATTGCAGTGCAGAGGAGGATACTAAAACCAGAGCTTGCGTTCTGGAGTTGCATATGTCTGTAGCATCCTTCATCTAGGAAAGTCCCAGAAGCCTACCAAAGGGTGCATTGCCAGCTACAAGAGGCAGGCAGCCAAGTAACCTGCTTGCCATGAGGACATTGGTACTTGGGCAGCTATTTCAGGAGGCAAGAGAGGACTGCCCAGGGCAATCAGAGGAGGAGGGCTGACCTAGGAAAGGGGCCCTGGCATAACCGTGCGCCACAATGACAAGCAGGAAGCAACCTGAACACCTCATCCCAGCACTGGAAAGCAAAGCCCCCTGCAACTTGGAGGGAATCTCCACGGGTACTGCCAGCATCTGCGCTCAGGGCCTTTGCTGCCCTCAGGGCTTTTGCTGCCCTCAGGGGTGCAAGTCGAAGGGGAGCTGTGTGCAGGACCACAGAGCAGGCAGTGTGTTTCTGCACCAGGCCCTGCACGACCCTGTGTCCATGGGAGAAGGAGACTTCCTACTCTGGGCAGACACACTGTCTCCTCTCTCTAATTGCAGCCTTCTGCATGTCCCAGAGTGGGAGCTGGCTCCTTCCCC
The DNA here is from genome assembly GCA_013399895.1 of Serilophus lunatus. Classification (NCBI taxonomy): domain Eukaryota; kingdom Metazoa; phylum Chordata; class Aves; order Passeriformes; family Eurylaimidae; genus Serilophus; species Serilophus lunatus. The sequence goes on along the minus strand of VXBA01002143.1, from coordinate 1,395,824 downwards.
TCCATTGCATTGTCTCTTCCCACAGCCCAGCTCCCATGGGGCTCACTGCTTTTCCTCTCCGGCTTGCAGCCCAGCTCTGCCTCACTGGCTCTGTCTTGCCCCTTGCATCTCAGTGTCATCTCCTCTCCTTCCTCCTCTTCTTCATTCAGATTTTCCTGTTTTTAGCCACCACCTTACCGTCCTCCCTTATATTGTCTTTTGCACAAAAGTTCAAAGAGAAGTGGGGCTGTGCCGTAGAAACACAAAGGTAGGCTGCTCACTTGCCTTGCTCCTCTTCACCTTGTCATCTGTGCTGCTGGGCCACAGAGGTCCTGACTGTGCCTGCCTGGTGCGGATGAGAGGCTCCAGAGCCCAGCTGGACAATAGTGGCACTGTGCTGGAGAAAGAGGCTCTGTCCAGCTGCCACTGCAGTCCGCATCCGCTGAGCACGTGGGAGGGGAAGGGTGTCCTTCCGCTCCCCTGCACACTTCTCACTGTGCAAAATCAGGGAGAAGATGGAGGGATTGATGCCTGAGACCAGTGTCATCCCATTCCCCAGTGCACTGTGAGGGCTGGTACGACTTTACAGAGTTAGGGGAGCTCTGCATTCGCCAGGCAGTGGCTGGCTCAGACAGAGCTTAGACATCTGCTCTGCTACAGACTCTCAGGGGAACCTTAGGCAGGTCTCTTGGACCTCATGCTGCAAGGCATGGAGGCTGCTCAGACCAGCTGCACAACTGGGTCCTTGCAGCTCCCCACTCGAGATATGGGCTGGGAGCTCAGGCATGGGGCTATACCGGTGTGCCCCAGCTCCAAACCAGCACAGTGCACAGGGCCATACAAGATGCACTAGCTCAAGAGTCCTTGAGGCAGTCCCCACGCTCTGTGGATTGGGAACACTCGCAGACTTTCCCTGTGTCCTTTGCCCAGGTGGCAGTGGAGGGGACAGCAAAACAACTCTGTTTGTGGGGGCCTTCAGACAGACCTTCTCCAGATCCTGGATGCACTTCTGGCATCACTAATGAGCTGGTGTAAAAGGTGTCTTTCTCAGCCCTCTCCACATCCATTAGCACCTCACAAAGCAATGAGTTACCAAAAAGGAGCAAAAGAAGCATCAAAATAATATTGCTGCCATTTGCAAGCCTGTGGTGGCATCAAGCACCCCTGAGCAAGGCAGGAAGAGGGAGCTCCACTGCAAGCCCAGGTGAAGAGCTGCTAATCACAACATAGTGGCAGAGCTGGATAGGCAGTAGGAGCAGCTGCTTTGCTCCCTGGCCTTCCAGAAGCCCTGATAGGGACAGGAATGAGGAGCAATGTGGGGGCTTGCCCACATATAGGCATTCTCAGCTATATGACTCACCTAGAGAAAGAAAAGGCAGCTCTTTCCAAGAATGCTGGTGTATTGCCTGCTAGCATCAGTGGGCAAGAAATCACAACTTGCTTCCTTCTGAGCTGTCCTTAAAATGTTGTTTGTGCTGAAACAGACACAACTTTGAAAAGACATTTTCCCATCAGAGCTATAAACCCCCTTCAAACCCCAGCTTGGGGTTTCTGTTTCTTCCTCTAAGGTTCTCACCATAAAAATAACCACAAAGGGCTCTGCAAGCTCACGGCAAGAATGAAGGCCCTTTTTGGGTCTCCCTTCATGCCCAAACTCCTTCCATGCACATTTGTGTATGTGCATGCCATGGGTATCACCCCTATTAAAAAGCCTCCCTTGCAAGCTTTCTTTTAGCTCTTAGGGAATCTCTCCTCTGCGTCAGCTAATGCACTGAATTGAAACTGGGTCTTCCTGCTTCTCCCCTGCATGGATTAGAAAATCAGACTGGGAGTTAGGGAGCAGGAGGAAGTGGGGAGACCCAGTTGTCCCATGCATGGGGGCTGTGGTGGGCAGTTGTGCGAGGCAGCTCCCCCATGCAGGGTGAGCATGGCTCATACTGAGATCCCGGGGCCAGTCTTTCCTTTGGCCTCATTGAAATGGGTCCAAACCCAGATGACTTCCCAGCAGTGGAGCTGGGAAAGGCCTGAGCAATTGTCAGGCTGCAAGCCAGTCACTATGTGATGGCATGACACCTGAAAAGCCTGGTACCTTAGCTGCAGCAAACCCTCTGTCTGGGACAAAAACACTAAAACAATGGTCCGGCTTCCCAGCAGCCGGTGACCCAAAGGATGCCGCGTGCTGAGGTAGTCAAGCCCACAAGGATTAATAAGAACTAGAGGAAGCAGCTCTCCAGATGCATTGCCGTGGGATTTGGCAACACAATAGCCAGAAGGAGCATGCATGTTCCTCTACTTTTTCTCAGGGACTAGGTAAATAATCCCCTTCCATGGGAGCTGTACAGATTCCTGTAAAGCTGAATAATAGAAGCAGTTCCCAGGCTTATGGTTAATAATAATTTTTCCCACATAATTATTATTTTGAGAGTCAGGAACCTGGGATAGAATGCATAGACACAGTAATTTCCCAATCAGCTCATGGTGAGCAATTTAAGTTCACTTAGAAGGAGCCAGCTGTGAAACTGTAAGCACAATGTCCACCCTTTGGAAATGACCACAGTGGGTATCCTCATGCCTATGGACCCACTGCCCCTTTAAGCCAGGGCTTAAAGCTAAGAGCACATGACAGAAACCACATCTCCACAGCTCATGAATTTGTCTTCAGGTCTTGGATGCCACAAAAATGCTCTGGAAATTTCTGGAGGGCAGAACAAAGAGGAGAGAGAGGAAGGAATGTGCTTAACCAGGCAAGGGAAAGCAAGGCAGCTTCTGTGCAAGGGCTAGGAAGGACCAGTGTACAGGGCCTTCTGCAGCCAAGATACAGGTATTTTGCATGGCTCATGCAGGAGAAAGCAGTAAGCAACTGAAGGACACTCATTCACAAGCCAAACAGGCAGCGTTAGAAGCCAAGTCTCTCCAGCTGAGGGTGGGAGGGGAGCTACATGGAGCTGGCGACTTGGCAACTTGGGAGTTTTCACCAGGGAGAAAAGAACGGGAGTACCAGCTCTGACATAGATAGGTGGTGCAGAGCACTGGTTAGATCACACTTCTTGATTACCAGCAAATTAATTTGCATGGCTGGAGAAAAACATGCTGTGGGCAAAATCCTGCCTTTACAGGTTGGAGCAGTTATTCGGGCAGCAGGGGTGGGACCAGCCTCAGACTTCACCTGTGAGGAAACAGGATGGCTCAAGCCCACACAGTCCCACCACACAGTGCTGCACATGCCAGTGCAAAGAAACAGGATACATGCCCTGCCACTCACACGTGCCAGAACTGGCTTGCCTCTGCCAAACCCTGCCCCTGGGACCAGCGGGGCTCTGGCAGAGGAGCTGGCTCTGCAGCATGGCATGGCATGGCATGCTTGCTAGGGCAACGGATGACGGGTTGTACCCTGAGGGAGTGCCTAGCACCTTCCCAGCTCTGCTTATGTTGCTTCCTGCATTTGCACACTCCACATGGCATTGGGAGAAGGAAGGCTTGATACAATTTAGTGAATATGTGGCTGAGAACACGTGGCTGTCTTGACAGCTCTGGACACCAAAAGGTGATGCTTAAAACATGCAAGGTGAACAGCACCTGTGCAGGTCTCCTCTATTGGCATTTCAGATTTGGACAGGTCTGGCTTATCTTTTTTTCCAGAAGTGTCTTCACCTTGCTGTCCAGATCTGTCCACGCTTCATGGCAGAGATGGTCTGGGAGAACAACAGCGAGGAGGAAGACAGTCACTGGAGTGGGGGTTGATCTTCCAACATAATCCATTCTATGATTTCTACTTCTCATTAGACATGGTGTTCACCTCAGCGATTGGAGCCTCCCACCTGCATCTCCTTTCAGATCCCCCTCCCAAAAGAGTTTTACCTCCTGAATATTGCATAACTGCTTTCTAGTGCCAGCACCAGTTTTGGATGCTCAGGTTACAGAGCCATTTGAAATAAAGGAGCAGCATTTAAGGGGCCTGGGCTGCAGCTCCAGAGGGTTTGCTTGGCTGGATAAATGTGAAGAAGGAAGAGGAATTCATGTTCTCAGAGAATTAAAGTAAGATAAGGAAATGTTACTTTTACCAGATTTGAGATGTGAGCAATCAAGGCATTGACTTCCCTGAGGTTACATGCAGAAGCAGGGTGTACACACAGCCTCCTCCCTGGCATTAGGAACAGTGTCCTAACTTTTGGAGACTGCTTTTGGTTGAAATCTGGTTTCAAGGCAGTTTGTGGTAACTGTGGTTCTTAGACTCATGCTGTGGAGTGAAAAAATGTTGGCTTTTCTGGTTCCAAGTCTGAGTAAAGGGTCCTCCAACTTCAAGACTTTTCTTGCAAGCAAGTACATGATTGCTCTGAGGTTCATGGGAGCTGTGATTCCCTCAGCCCCTGCAGCTCTGCCAGTGAAGGGGGAGCCAAGTTCAGGGTTCAGCCTCGTGCCCATTGCTGGTCAATTGCATAAAAATAAATACCTTTTCCCTGTATCCAGTTTTAAGGCAGATCAGTCGTCATGGGTTCTGTGGGTTTGATTCCGGATAAAAAGGGTATCTTCTCTATGTAGACCTTCTCCAGGGATTTTCCATGTCATCGTGCCCTTTGCAAAGCTTTCCCTGCAGACCGTGACACTGTCATGGAAAGAGGCAGTTGAAGTTGTGGGACTGTTGGTGTCATGCATGGTTAACCTCTGTCCTCTGGCTCTCCTGCTGCACGGGGATGGATGGATGGAGGCAGGTGGTGTGGGAGATCTGCCAAGAGGGAAGGGTGAAGCAGGTTGCCTGATGGACACATGGTGTCCCTGAGCCCAATGCTGTGTGCATAGACACCAGAGAGGTAGGCACAGTTCAGATATTGTCAGAGCAACTTTTTCTTATGTGAGTTTCTTTGCAGGACAGGACCTCTTTGGATCACTCAGCCCTTGGATCGTTAGCTGAGCCAGCCAGAAGAGGGACTACATCAGTCCAGCTGTTGTCAAGGACTGGCTTTCTCTAGGGGAGGCAGATGTCAATGACATTCAGCTTCTGCCAGAGGCAGTTTGGAGGTGGTGATGCAGGAGATGGGCACCTTCTATACAGTTTGAGCTTTGAACACTGGGCCTGGGGATTCTTCACCAGTATACTTGGCTCTTCTGAACAGCTAGAACCTGCCCCCAGCAGCTCAGACAACAATAGCATTCCTGTTCCCTTCAACTGCTATCATATTTAAGCCGTACTATCTGTTGACAATACACTGTGGGGAAAGCCAAGGTACTTCCAAAAATGTCTCTTCAAGGCCAGACAGTGAGTGATATAGTTATTTGGTGCCCTCTCAAAGCACCAGAGCAAACATCAGCTCAGCATTCTGAGTGGCAGCAGTGGTAGAGTGCTGGAGAGAAAGAGAACCAGGAAGGGGTGAAAGACAGAAAAGGATGTAAATGGGAGGATAGAGAATATAACTCATACCTTTTTCATTCATTCATTCAACAGTGCTCCTCTCCTGTAGTACTTAGGGTAAGAGAACCAATTCATATTTTGTTTCTGTTCTGTTTCTTTTTTTAGACTTGATAGGGGAAAAAAAAGAAAAGAAAAAAAAAAGAGCGGCAGATGCAATGGAAAAATGAAGTGAGAACAGCAATGCTCCCAAGTCACCCTCTTTTTCCTTTCCACTGTGCTTGCCAAGCACAACCCCTTTCAGTCTCTGCTGACAACGCTTCGTGACTACAGCTACGGCTGCTCCAGCCCTCCAGGGCATGAGCAGAAACAGGAACTCCTGGCAGGCCCCAGGAAATGCAGCAGTGAGGAATTCAGTATAACCTCCACTAGGCTCCTGCCCTGACTCCAAAGCTGCGAAGCGTCACTGTCCTGAGACATGTGCGTCAGGGAACTGTGTGAGGGTTGCAAATGGCCTAGGAAGACGGCACGTCCAGCATCTGAGAGAACAGCCAGCTACTCCTCCGAGTGCATGAGAATTGGCATGGCAGCTACGATGAGGTTGTTGACAAGCCCTTGGGGGCTTATAGACCGGTCTGTCATTATTAATCAAAAAAGATGAGTTTTTCTCTCTCTGCCTATCCCCTTGACACCGAACTGCTTGTTTTTTGGTCTGTCCCAACAAAGAACTTCCAAATACAAAATGTTCCCTTGTGAGCATAATCCCAGGCAGAACCTCAGATCACATTCAGAAGCCTGATCCCTTGCACTTCATTTTGAAGATATTAAATCTGAACTCTCTTCAGCAAAGTGTTCTTTGACCTGTGGTCTGCAGACTCTATGTTCTGAAAGGTAATTAAGGACAGCAAGCCTTTTGCTGGACAGTTGAAATTCACTGTAAGGGGCCTGCATCTTCAAAGGGAGAAAATCACGTGAAGATCTATAATCAGAGAAGCTGAAAGCCACCAGTTCAAGAAATTGGAGGCACTTACCAGAGATACTGCTGTGCTGGCTGTGGTGTACCTTTTTGTTCCTGTAAAAGTTTTGCCTGCTTTTAGAAAGCACTGTAGGACCTGATTTCTCTCACAGTCCTCCCCTAGGTATTGGCTACGGAATAAATAGAGGATGTTTTCCTTCCCTGAATATCTATTTCCTTCCTAAATAAACCATGGGTGAGTCTGTTGGGTTTTTCTGATTTTTTATTTTGTTTTTGTGGGGGTTTTTTTAATGGAAGAAACACAAACCAATAGGAATCTTATAAAGCTTTTAATAGCTGAATTTGGTCCCTTGATACTATGAAGATTGGGGAAATCACTAAACTCAGAACAGAATCTTGTGATCAGCTAGCTTATCCTCCTCTCCAAGGTAGGATTAACCAAACCTAGCACATGCCTGACAGATGACATGTATTTAACAGCCCTGCAAGCCTCCAGCCTACTCAGGAAGTGATTCACTCACCTTATTATTTAGAGAATGTTGATGGTTTTGATGTGGGTCATACTGTGTTTTAGGCACGTGAGTTTGATTTTTCCCCAGTAGGAAAAAAGAACAGGTTCTCTTTTTCTCCCCTTGCCTTTCACTTGCCTGAAGCTTGTTACTGTGGCTCCTCACAGTCTCTTCTAGGTTGGAGGAAAACATAACCCATACTTTCTAGGCCTCCTATCACAGTCAGGCTGGGGGAGGCAACTCTTTTTGCAATTCTTTCATTGTCTGTGATGGTAATGATACAGAGGGAGTGGATAAAACTAGAATAGGTCAAATGCTGTCCATGACCTGTACTCACAGAGCTCAGCTGAGAGCAATTCATGTGCATCAGCACCAAGTTGCCTTTTTGCAAGCCATCCAAAGGCTTCAAGTTATGGTTCTGCAAAAATGCCCTTGACCTCATGAGTCACTGAATAAAGGAGCTGCTGAATTTGGACTCTGTTACCTGGCCTGAACCTTCTGCTGATATGAACCCTGGGACCTCTTTTGCTCTGACTCTTACCTCTTACACCACTGAGCTTCCAGGAAGGTTTGGACTGAGACCCAAACACCTATTCTGCATGGGCAAGTTGAGACACAGGTTGTTGCAAGCAGGTCTTTGCTTCACCCATGGACAATTTTCATCTGGATGTTTTGTCTCCAGACCCATCTGTTTTGGCCTCACAGATACAGCTCATGGCTTGTTCTTGCCTCCAACTCCTTGTCCCACCCATCTTGCAAATATCAAAGCACTGAAGCAGCCAGTACAGTATTCCCTTCATGTTACTGGAAGATTGATCCTTTTCATCCACAGAGAACTAGAACTGCATTTAACTATTTTCTGAGTCAGCACCACTCTCGAAGCTAATAAAACATCAGATTTTGGTCCATGATTTCTCCAAAACTGTGATATGGTAAACTTAGGCTGATTCCTTCTATGTAGGTAAGGCCAAACTTTGTTTATGACAGGACATTGCTCCATATCTAACTAATTGCATGGACACACTTTCTATCTTTACTGCTATTGTCTAACCCTCCTACACTTAAGAACTAGGTCACCCCATCAATATTGCAATGGAGTGCAATATTGTCTCACTGTATTCAGCAAGACAAAATCGTGTTTCAGGTAACATTTCAACAACTCTCCTTAGCAAGGCTAAAGCTCGAGCCATATTTAAGTGCTGGGGAGGTTCTGCCTCTAGGAGCCTCTACAAAGCCAGTATGAAGCTCCCATGCTGGAGATTTTGCTGGGATACAGTTGTCATTGCTCAGAACTTTGCAATTCACCCCAGTATGTGCTCATGCAAGCTTTCAAGAGCAAGTAAGCACTTATCACAACCACGAGAAGTGTGTGCTGCAGACTAGAGTGCACTTCCTGTTGTGGCTGGGTGCCCCCCTCCCAATGGCAGTTTGTGGTTGGTCATTGGCACAGGTGAGGACCACACCATGTCCTCACCAATCAGCACAGCAGTGCCTCTGACATCTCAGCCTCTCTGTGCTCGGCACTGAACAGCTTTGCCTCCATCCCCAGAGCAGCTCTTTCACTGGCCTTGGAGTTGTGGTGGATCTCACAGGTCCCCACTCAGGTTGCATGCAAAGGAAACATCCTCAAAACCATTAATGATTTTATATTCCTTCTGTTGAGGGCACAACTGGGAGTCCCTGCCCTGAGACAAGAGTTTTCCAGTGCAGATCTGTGAAGAGACAGGCTCTGGATAAACTCCCATGACAGGCTGCTTTCTACATGGGGTAGAAAATGTCACATCTTAGAAGAAACATCTCTCCTGTTGGAAATGCAGATGCTAGTACATTCTTCTGATGCATACAGACCAAACACTGCCTGTCTTGTTAGACTCCCAGCTCCAAATGATGATTTTTGCAGTCCCTGTCAAAAATCTGTTCTGAATTCATGTTCTACAAGGGCAGAAACTGTTCATGCATTTCTTTGTTCCAGAAAAGGTGGAAAAACTCTTGGATGGTGACCTACCCTTCAATGTGCTGCTTTTGTTCAGAGAGTTTCTTACACTGAAAGCCAGGTCTGGTGCTTGCTTAGCTGCTCTGAGCGGTGTGAAAATGTTGTATTATATGGTTGTCTGAAAGCCATGATGAAGCTTGCCCACTTGGGAAATTTTACTGTATGAATTATACTGTTGTAGTTAAACAGATGATAGATATGACCACATATTATATGTCATTCCTTATTTAACAATACTGTGCAAAGAACACATTGTGGGCAATACCCTGTTTTGATGTCTCTGGCCTGCGTAGAGAGCAGCTTCCCCAGACTGCAATCAATTCCCAAGATTGCACAAAGGTTATGGACTGTCTCCAAGCTTCCAGTTTGGGACCATTGTTGTGTGCAGGGGTATAGTAATAGCTAAACTATATAATTATATCTGGTCACATTCACATCAGGGACCTTAGGACCAGGCATTCACTACATCTGCTATCAGTTAGGGCTGTGCACAAGCGGGATCTTTTGCTTACCAAGCTGTGTCAGCAAGCCCCTGCTGTGTTGTATGTAGAGTTGAAATAAACTACAGCTGGTAGTTACTGTTAAGCCCTGCATGTTTTACTGTACAACATAGCAATGAGCTACCCTTGAGAGGGAGTTTTTTAATATGGACTTCGTAAGAGAATGACCAGCCAAGAGTTTTGCAGCTAGCAGCCTGCAATCAGTCTACATAAAGAAAGAACAAGAGTTTGAGGGTCTGAAGGACAGTAAGTCCCAAAGAACTGCATCCCACAAATCCAAGCAGGGCTCAGATAGCAAAGCCTAACACCTCTTTGCATCCTGCCTTGTCCTCCCTGCCGATGGACACCTCGGCAGCTTTACAACCTGATGGGGAAAATGGACTCCCAGCACAGAGAATCGAGGTAGTCCTCTTCCACCCTGCTCAGTCCCAGGTCACTTAGCTTGACCAGCTCAATCTGGATACCAATAGCTCTAGAGATGGGCAAGACACAAACACAACTAAAGTAGAAATATAAGACGCCTCTTTTTTTTTCTGCAAGGAACAAGTAGACTCCAACATTCTACATTTGATTATACAAGAGGGCTGATTAAAAAAGGGCAAATGTGGGAGGCTGAGCTCCCTAGGTGTAACTGAGATCCATGTTATGCTAACATGGAGCTTTGCTGTGCCGCTGTTTGGCCAGGCTCCCGCTGCTCAGCCGGTCACGCAACAACCTCTCGCTCATTAATGCCAGATTGGGTTCCTGTCTCCGCTCTCCCACTGCTTTTAATTATGTGGCCACCAGCCAAGGACTGCTGGGGAAAACCCTACCCCTTAGTCTGGGTGTCAGCTGACCCTAACTAAACCATATAGGTCTTGGGGTGGAGGGGCCTAAAGGAAAACAGAAGAAATGGGAAAAATTCATGGGAGAAAAAGGGTGAAGGTCAGAGGGATAAAAGCACAAGAATAGGAAACCAGGAGGGGATGTGGAGCAGAGCCCCACTATTTGTGCCCACCTTTCCCTACAAGCATCCAAAGTGCAGGGAGAGAAATAGACACTGAGGTCTCCTCCTTTCATCTTCCTGCCACTGAGGCTGCAGGTGATCAGTCTGGTCAAGGCAAAGAAGAGGCTGACAAGGTCTTGTGCCATAGTGGGGCCGCAAGTGGAGAGAATGTGGGGAGAAAAACACATAACTCTCAGAGGAAATGGGAGAGGGGCTGGAGCATGCCAGCTGCATGTGTGCCAGGGTCTCTCTCATGCTGCAGTGTCCAGGGACCCCACAGAGAATGCTGTCACCATGCCTTGCGCCTGTTCCTTCTGTGGGGTGTGGAGTTGCCTCATGGAGCTACCAGGGTCTCAGGAGGGACACAGGCCAGCTGAACAAAAAGACAGTGGTGGGTTGACCATGACAGGTTGCCAGATGCGCACAGAGCCGCTTTCTCACTCTCCTCATATCAATAGGACAGGGGGAGAAAATTAAACTAAAAAAGCCCCTTGTGGTCAAGATGAAAACAGTTCAAGAAGAAAAGCAAAAGCTGCACACGGAAGCAAAGTGAAACAGGGAATTCATTTACTACTTCCCTTCAGCAGGCAAATGCATCATATAGACTGCAGCAAAAAAAGTTAACTTCCAAACTCCATGCCCTGAAGACCGAGCACAAGACAGTATGCAGTCTTGTCTCTTTTGCACACCCACCTGCACCTGCTCATCTTCTTTTTTATTTTTTTCATACTCTTACCATCTCACATAGACACCTGGGTCTGACTCCCAAGTGATACCCAAGGTCTCATATGCCATCGTGTCAGCTCCATCATGTATACAATAACTGAACCATTCTCTGATCTCCTCAACAACCTCAGGAGTGCTCCCACTCAGCGATGCCCATTTCCCAGGTGCATGCTACCACAAACACCTGTAAATGATCCATTACACAGATCTGTGTTCCACACACACTCAGTTGTTCCTACCACAAATACAGCTCGGACATGAATCTGAACCTCTGTGCTGGCAAGCTACTTAGCAACCTGAACTCTTAACATAAATTAGACTGACTGCACTGGTGAGCAGCAGCACTTACAATAAAAATCACATTAGCTTCTCTTCTGGCTTCCCATCCAGACAGCGTGGCAGCCTGGGAGTCATGTTAGGTCAAGAGAAGTAGAAGTCTGAACTAGCTGCAGCTGCCTCAAACAGCTCTGGAAGGATGTTTTTGTCTTTGTTCAATTTTGATCCTGTTTTAATAGGCAAGAGTAACTGGTTTAAAGCAGCATGCAGAGTCCCTGGGAAACTCACTGTTAGAGCAGACACTTGGCTTTGTCCGGTGCCTGGGCACCTCATGCAGAATGGGGACTTTTTATTTGCTTTTAGAAGATAACCAATTCATATAGGAAGTTCATGAATATTCAGCTTGTGCTTAGGGTTCAGGAGAACAGTCCCTAAAACAAAGAGGCAAATTCTTTTACCCTTCATTTGGGAGAATGCATTTTTCAGCCTAAGGACTGCAAGTAGCCTGCGGTCCCTTTCTGTCACGGTGAGATCCATTAATGGCCCGTGTTTTTCCAAGCCTGAGCGTGCATCGTTTGTGAAAAATGGATGCAGTCAGTGAGGGCTTGGGGTTAATGTTTCTGGATGAAGGAGAGTTTGGAGGTGAGTCCAAGAGCATAAGGACCCAGGTGGAAGGACCCAAGCTAGTCAATGATCTAGTCAGTCTAGCTGTTGTAGCTTCTTTGGTTTTGTCCCCTTTTTGTGGCTATACCTGCCCTGGGAATCTGTAGCAAAGAAGTCTCCTAGCAGTTGTGGACTTGGCTTTTTCTGCGTAGCTGCTGTAGTTGTTCCTCTGTGCAATGAAAAACAACCAGTGAAGACTGTCTTCCCCCAAAGAGGTTTGTCAGTAGCATGCTATTCCCAAAATTGCACAGAGCCTCCTCCCATGTTTTCGTTGCACAGCACACATTTTATTGCTTAGACACACTGTCAAGGTATGGTAACAAATTACTAATAAATAACAATTGTCCCTTGTTTGTCTATCTGCAACGACCTTACATGTGTTGCGAACTCAGACATTCCATCCCAGGCAACATGGAGCTGATGCCACAGTGACCTAGGTGCATATCCAGGCTCCTATATATGTACTTCTCCATACAAAACAGTTGTTGATGTTGTTTACAGGAATTTCCAAGTGAAATAAGCTTTTCTTGAAAAAGTGAAATAAACTTGCACTATAAACTATATACTATAAACTATTAAAAGCACTCCTTTGCAGTGTAACTGTACCCATACTTGGGCAGTTACTGCTCTGACAGAGTGCTGTCTTCCTCCCCTTCCCAGCCCCCTTGCAAAATGATTACACTGGTAACACTTGTAAGAACAGCCTTGTTTTCCTTGTCTTTATCCTCATGGGAACTGTCCTGTAACTGTCCTGTGTTGTCCAACCGAAGCAGCAGAACAAGTTGGGTGACTACTGTGTGACTGATTGTCACCCTGCAGTGGGGAAGGCAAACAGCAGGGGCTGGAGCTGGGCAAAGTGGGCACTGCTTGCACCAAATGAAGGTGACATTATCTTTGTGGATCTCTGGTCTGGTCCCAAAACTCTGCTCCAGCAGTGGCAGGTGAACATGGTTGCTAACTGTGTACATCAGTGCTACCTCCTAGCTGTTTGAGGCATTTGCTTTGGAGATGCATGTTCTGAGAAAGAGGCTCTTTCTGACTTCTCACCTTTTTCCACTTGCCAGGAAACATATGCAACACCAGCTCCTATTGCCAAGCTGTCTTCCATACTTCCACCTGTTGCTTGTCTTGTGCAAGCATGTCTGTGTGCTCCTTTCTCTCTCTTTTACCTCAGAAGCTCCATTTTATCCTTCTGTCCAGCTCCAGATTTTTCATTCCACTCCTTGCTGCAACCCTTCATTCCCCCTGCCTTCCTCCAAGCTTGTCCTCCCGCTCCATCACCATTCCTCTTTTTGTTTTCCCAGGTGAGAGGCCACTTAAGCTGCCCACTTGCTGACCAAGAAGGAGGAACAGAGATTAAGGAAAGACACGGTCCATGGGCAGCAGGACCTGATGCAGAATAGCTGCTTTAGCCCTAAGAAGTGATGGAGAGGACTGTCAACATTATTGTTGTGTTGGCATGGCAAAGGTGGGAGGGAGGAAGTAGGAGATGGAGGGGAAGGGATTTGAAACTTCAATTGCCCCTTTGTCTTTTCACCTCCTCCAGTTTATCTGGTGGTCTGTGGAATTTATGATCCTCCCCCCCTGCAAAGAGCTGTTGTATTTCAAGTCACATAGTGCCTTCCAGCCGAGTGATAGACCAGCTAGCCTGCTCTTTAACAGCCTCAAAGGGCATAATGAGCAAAACCAAAGTTTCACTCAGTAAGTTTTGAGAAGACTGATTATCTCTCTTTTACAAGTATCAAGTTTGTCTCTTTTTACACAGTCCAAATCGCCGTGGCAGAACTGAGTGACAGATACAGCACATGATTTCCCATATGTTCTTCTAAGACTGACAATCTCTTGTCCTTTCTTCCTCTCCATGCTCAGCTGGATATTTGCCTGACTTAGGGAGAATAAGGATATTGACTCTTGTAATTTGAAAAGACAGAGAACAGGTAAAGCAGAGGACAACAGGAAGTCATGCAGAGTGTAGAATTCACCAGAAAAATCCCATCTCAGCAGGAGGAATTGCCATCTAGGTATTGCTTTTCAGGTAGCCCCACCCTCATCTGTTTCTTGTCTCATTGCTATGGTGTGTTGCAAAGGGGACAAGATGCATGGTTTGAGAGGATGCAGCTCATGTGACATACAGTTGGAAAACCACAGCTCCCAGAGCAGCTCTGTCAGCAATGGATTTTACAAACAGAGCAGTCCCTCAGTGAGGCCTCAGTAATAGCAAGCATGAGGGGCAGCTCCCCATTCCAGAGCTCCATGTCAGGTCACTGTTCAGGGTCCACCTTCACCTCTCCTCCAGACAAGATCACATGTGGGGTGGCCCCAGCACCAGGGCAGCCCTGGCAGCAGGCTCCTTCTGACAACTGTGGCTTTTTCTGATTAAGTGGCACACAGCTGAGAGGCACTGGGAATTAGAGATATGTCCCAGCACTGGGAGCATGTCTTCTGATAGCCCTGGTGGAAGAGACAGATAAGTGCAGAGATGTGGATTTCACAAGCCCTATAAATTGTTTGAGGCACATCTAGCTCTGGAGGACAGAGGCACCTGGGCACTGAGCACCTGGGGATATGGCAGGCTGACCAGAAGACCTCTGAGGACATGAGTAGGTGCTGATGCAGTCACCTGCACACTGGGTGAAATACCACATGCTCCTGGAGCAGGTGCAGGGCTGCAAGGTATCATATGTGTCTGGTGGTTTCACACCCTTTGCCAGCTCATTCAGGGGTGGAAGGACAGACAAACCTCAGACAAGCAGGATGCCTGACAGGTATTGCTTTCTTCGAACATTACCAGCTCATTCTGCTTTGCCTAGGCACCTGGGGTGGCTTTACTGCAGTGGTACAAAATGCAGCTGCACTGGTGCTGCTGTGTGCTCCCTGACAGCCCTTTTCTATCACAGAGCATCCCAGGCACCCTGCAACCCTCCCTTTCTCTACCTACACGGCAGCCTGAGGGCCCATCAATCCATCCCCCTCCTCTCTGCCTCGGCACGTACTGTGCCTTCAGGCTGTAGTAGGCAGCTACAAGAACTGTTAACACCCTCCTCCCTGTCCTCAGAGATAAATGCAGAGATGCGTTCAAGCCAAGGCAAAACTTCCCTGCAGCCAAGACCCGGACTGTCTGCTTGTCAGGAGTGGCGTCCTCTGTGGAAGCATTCCAGATGTGTCAGTCTTCCTCTTGGATGCTAAACTTCAGAGGTCAAGCTGCTACCTGTGGGATTCAGCTCTTGCTGTTGCTTTCCTACATGCACTCTCTCGGGTTCTCAGTGGCTGAGACAGGGACACATAAGATGGAAGCAGGGGTTTGCATTTATTATTATATTTATAAAATGTGAAGGGCTTGTTTCCAATAATCTCTCATGCAGCGGTACTGACATCCTTCAAATGGGATTTGCAACAGGATAGCTGATGGGACTGCACGTTTATTGGATCAATTTCAGCTTGCCTTTCTCATGGCTCTGCCATGGCTTCTCTGGTTACCACATGTAGATGTGCTGAAAACTAGATCAGTAATGCACACCGTGCCTTCTGCTGTCCGTGCTGGTGGGACAGGGAGAAGGAATGCCACCTGCAAAGGCTCCTCCACTTCTGCTGCCACAGAAAAGTCATGCAAGCCTCAGTGCTGAGACCTGCAACTCAATCTGTGGACATGACCTTTTTGGTAAATCAAGCTGAGTGTCCCAAGTTCTAATTCTCCTGCATTATTAATATTTTGCCCAGGAATTAATATGGATTGGGTTCTGCTTATGGACCCATGTATGCATTTCAAGTGTAAGCTTATCCAGAGTTTAGAGATGGCAAAGGCTGGATTTTGGTTCAATCTTTCTTTTTTACAAAAGACTCTATGAAGTTGTGACCCAGTGACAGGTACTGTCATTGAGATCAGCCCTGTGGAGAAGGACCTGGGTATACTTGCAGAAGAATTGAGATTCTTGGGGATTCTTGGAAAGCTCAACAGGACCTGGCAATGTGTGCTTGCAGCCCAGAAAGCCAGCTGCGTTCTGGGCTGCTTCTCAAGAGGTGTGGTCAGCAGGTCAAGGGAGGTGATCCTGCTCCTCTACTCCACTCTGGTGAGATTCCACCTGGAACTGCCTTCAGCTCTGGGGCCACCAACATAAGAAAGATGCGGACCTGTCCTTCTTAAGAAGGATATAACATTCTTATGTCCTTAACATAAGAAGGACACTTTGGAGCAAATCCAGAGGAGGGCCACAAAGATGAGAGGAGCTAGGGCTGTTCAGCCTCTAGAAGAGAGGGCTCTGGGGAGACCTTATAGGAGCCTTTCAGTAATAAAGAGGGCTACATGAACAATAGAGAGGAACTTTCACAAGGGCATATAGTGTTAGGGCAAGGGAGAATGGCTTCAAACTGAAAGAGAGTAAGTTTAGATTAGATATTGAGAAGAAATTCTTCACTATTACAGTGGTGAGGCACTGGAAAAGGTTGCCTAGAAAAGATGTGGGTGCCCCATTTCTGGAAGTGTTCAAGGCCAGGCTGGACGGGGCTCTGAGCCCAAGTGGAAAATATGCCTGCTTATGGCAGGAGGGTTGGAATTGATTGATCTTTAAGGTCCCTTTCAACCCAAACTATTCTGTAATAGACAGATGGGACCCATGTTTCAGTTTTATTTCCATTCCCTTGACAGGGAAATTATTAATTTAGTGTCACGGGGAATTTTATGTTGGGGTCATAATTCAGACTAAGTTTGCATTATATCGCATTATGGGCTTGGAGAGGTTAGCAAAAATTTTAAGAGAAAGCAGCAAGCTGGGCAGAGGGCTCAGAAAACATGATCTCCGAGGAAGATGTGACAGCGTGTTTTCCTTTAGACACAACAAATGTTGAGATGCCAGAAAATCTGTCCTTTTGTAAAACTTGTAATGCATTATTCTCCATGTCCACAGAGTCAAGGCCTGGCTTGGGCTACAATGATGGTGGGCATAGGGACAATATTTTCAAGTTTTTAAGGACTGCTAGTCTTCCACTAAGTACCCACAGACTGCTGCTGGGCTACCACCCATCAGTCCTTAAAAGTCTATCTCCACAGTTCAGGCAGGGTGAGATATCCTTGATCCTGTCTCAGAGGAACCAGGGTATTAGATCACCATGAGCTAATTAATGAGGCAATTGGGTATGGCCCGTGACCTTTTTCCTTGGAAGAAGGCTTTTGGGGAATGTCTTCAGTCAGCAACCCCTTCATTCAGCTGGGTGGGGCTGGGTGAAAAGAGCCAGAGTTCTCCCAGCCAAATCATGTGAGAACTGTAGGAGGAAATGTAGAGGGCACTTTGTATATAAGTGCATGGTACGGTGAGGAACTACACTTTTCCATTAGGATGTAGCTGGATTTTCCTAGGCTCCATGATGAATCCTTACCAATTAGTATAGAGTGTTTTAGACTTATGATGGCTATGCAGTGAATCTTACAGCCTGATCTTCTTCATAGTTCAGTTCTAAACTTTACCCTTTGGATCAAACTTTTCTTTCTGACTTAGAGTAGAAATCTAGTCTTGCAGTAAGACTGATGTAAATGTCTAGTAAGAGTGAGTAACATCTCAGCTACATAGTGCTAGGCACAAAATTATCCACTAAGATTACCTTTTTTATTACACTACCATCTTCCTTCAAGGCATTCTCTTTCATAGTAGCCATAACCCAGTTGATACTCATTAACTTAGCTGGGCTGACAGCAAGGAGCTTGGCTTTCCTGCTCCAACCACATCAAACAAACAAAAACTAATCCTGCATCAACAGAAACACAAGCACTACTTGCCAGCAGGAACCAGAGGCATAACCTGCATCCACTTGCTTGTTTTTTTCCACCCCAGCCTTCCTTGATCATTACATTTGCTAATGGCATTGCATCTGCAAGAGACATTTTGCAATCTACTTGCTGTTCCTGAGCAGAGGAAATGAGGCTCCACATGGCACAACAGGAGAGTGAAAATTTAAAAAGTTAACAGCACAAGAAAAAGTACCAGTTATGCCCAGGTTCCTCTCCAGACCTGAAGACCTTCAGGTGAAGAAAGGGAGCTGGCATCTTTCCACTGTGCCCCAGCTTGCCACACCTGCCTCATGGCACCCTGCCTGGAGTCCTCATATCTGATCACACACCCGTCCTTGTGCTTTAATTTTTTTTTTCCCTCGCATAATATAAGCTGATTTCAGGATTGGTAGATGCCCACGGATCACGAAGGCACCTGTGTTTTATTGTCAAGGACTCTAGAAGTGCTGCTAGGATCTAGGTGACCCCTCCACTGCTGCCTGTGTTGGCAATATTGACAAAAAATATTTCTGAAACTCAAAAGGAGAGCAGACTCCCTCTTTGGAGAAGCAATAAATAAATCTCCCCTCCTCCTTTACCCAAACTTTTTTTTTCCTTTTTTCCCTCTCTCCTCAGGGGGCTATGCCCTTTTATCACTCTGTCTGTTCTCCGTCTCCCCCGGGAGAGGCAAACCCCCCAGTATGACAGATCCATCTTTCTTAAGGTGGAAGCACTCCCAAAAGCCCTCAGAATACTGATGAAATCCAACACCTCAGAGAACCACCCACCTCACTCATGCTAAAACCATTTCTTGAAAGATCACTTAAAACAATCTGTTACGCAACTCTCAGAACATCAAATAACACTCTTATTTATAGTATATACACTT
Organism: Serilophus lunatus; assembly: GCA_013399895.1. Taxonomy (NCBI): domain Eukaryota; kingdom Metazoa; phylum Chordata; class Aves; order Passeriformes; family Eurylaimidae; genus Serilophus; species Serilophus lunatus. The sequence continues at coordinate 1,377,226 of VXBA01002143.1, read as the reverse complement.
GCAACAATAAACCTCCCTTATGAACTGCATTGGTTCAATATAGATTTAAAAGGCTTTTCCCCTTCCAATCAACATCTCAATTTGTTGTTTAAGCATTCAGTGCTTTGGCTTGAGAGGAGCTGATCTCATGATTTCCTGTAGGGTTAGGTGATTAGGTTTGCAAAAACTTCTGTTTCCTCCACTGTGGTTCTCTGGGAGAATGGTGGTACCATTAGTTTTGTAATGCCAACTTCTTCTCAGCTTACATCAGGAAGTCTATGTTTTGAGTTTGGAAGGATACCTAAGAAATGCTGCCCCAAAAATTAAGGAAGAGGAAAAAAGTTCTTCAAGCTACTAAGCAAGATTTAAAAATATCTGTGAAATTCAAGAGGCCCCTTTCTGCAATAGCTCCAGCCTGAAAAGCACCAACCACTTGCAAACAATCTCTTCCATGCCCATCACAGCTCCTTTGGTCAGTCTGTGGAAATAATGTCTTTCTGCCAGGGCCCTGGGCACCAAGTCAGCCCCTAGAAGTCACACATTTTTCTAGGCTCCTTCCACAACGGCCAAGAGAGCCAGATGAGCTCAAGCTGGGTGACAGGTGCAGGCGCAGTGCTTGAGCCCCTGTCCTGTCAGTCAGCAGCTGGTCACCAGCACCCTGAGCCCACAAGGATCACCACAGCTGATCAGCTCAGGATGCCCTGAGCCAGCAGGGGAGCCCTCTACCCCATTCCCTGGTCCTGCTGGCCAGCATGGCGGTTTTGGATTCTTGATTCAGCCCCCTGTTATTTCAGCGAGGGGAAGAGCCGACTCCCTCCAGTCCTTCCCCAGTCTTTTCCACCTCTTAGTTGCTGGTGACTTCCTCGGGGCAAGGAAATACTTTCTTTTACAGGTTGGTACAATACTTAGGGAATTATTTGCATACCTTTATGGGCAGTTCGTGCCCTTGCCTGGAGATGCAGGAAAAGAAGATTGCATGGGTGTGACGTGCATTACCTCTTCAGAACATACCTCGGGGAGGCTGTCTGGTGAGTTAGGCAATGCCCTTGGAGAGGTTTCTGTGCACACTGTAAGGGTAATAAGCTTCAAAGACTGAAGACAAGGCTGCCAGTGTTCCTTACTGTTGTCTTCCTACTCATCAGGGCATAAATAAGAGAGAGGAAGTTTCCTCTGTTTATGTAGGAACTGGAAGCTATTTCATCAGTCCATTGGGATAAACTGGAGGTGACTCAGGCAGTTTTCCATATCATCTCTTTGCAATATGTATTTCTGTGTATTTACTTCAGTGATGTCTGTGCCACTTAAAATTTCCAGATGTAAGTATTCCAGAAGAGCTACTTAAGCAAACCTTCCTCGTGGGTGTACTGCTTTTGTTGTCACAGGAGAGTTCTGTTGGTTTAACTGATTTCAATAGGTAAAACAAAAATGACTATATTATTGGCAAAAAGACTTGCAAATTGATGCAACTGCATTGCATTAAGGTTCTTCTCACTACGGAAATTTCAACTTCTCTGCCAAAAAAAAAAGTGGAAGAAAAAAAAGACATTCGTTAATAATATTGCTATTCTGGCACAAAAAAAGGTCTTATATAGACATGATTTAAAATTAATTTTCCCAGGTATTCACTGAACTGATGATTAGCCTCTCCCCACTAAACACTTCCAATTTAACTAGACCAAGCTTGAAACAAGCTAGTGCATCCAGCAGTCCTTCATATATATAAAGGAACAAGAACCGAACCAGATCTGACATGTGACACTGAGCCTTCAAAACAAAATGAAATCCTCAGGCTCTTTAGAATTGAGAAAATTCAGCTTTGAAAATTATGAGTTTGTGGGGTTTTTTCTTTTTTATCTGAAACTGAGGAATCTCCTGGATTTCAGCATTAGATCAGAACATCTTGAGGCTTAAGGGTGGATCTCAATTATCCAGCCCAGGTCTATCACTAACCATAATGGGCTCTCTGCATCGTTTCTTGAGGACGTGCCCATGCAGACAATAGCTGTGTGCTGACAAGCCAAGATCTAAATGTATCTAAACACCATATAATCATTAAAAACCCGCACTGGGGGATAGGCAACTGGGCTGCTGTACTGCATGTACTTGGCCGATACTTGTGCATCGTACAGAGCAAAGTCACTGGAGGAGCAAAACACATTCTCCCGGGACATGCAATTCCTTAGAGCGGCTCCCCTGGCCTGCTGTCTCCACTGTAATTGCCTCTTGGAGTGCTAGATGTTAACACTGTGGCCCCAGGGAACGCTGCTTTTTCAGCAGCCGGTGGGAAAGAACAAAGAGGACAACAAGAGAGTGCCTGGAGCAAGGCACGGCGCTAGACATCTCGTTTTTCATCTGGGGAAAACCCAAGATACAAGTCAGCAGATTTACCACAATTTCAGATGCTGTTAACTCAGCCTTATGGTCCTCATCCATGTATGTGTACATGTATGTGTAGCAGGAAAGTAAATCTGCACTTGCCCAAAAGTAGCTAGTGCCAGAGGGACATTGAAAAGAACCATTAACATTCTGGTGAAGAGCTGATATCCATCTTAACAGAGGCTGGGTTGTCAGGTTTGCCTGGAACCGTGTGATCCCAAAGAGAATATGGGCAGACCTTTACCATGAACTTTCCAAGGAACTGCGGGAAAATAAGTTTTTGCGCAATTCACTGCTCTAACTTTAGCTTATTGAAAAGTTTAGGTCTTTGAACAGGGCCAAAATTAGTGGACAAACATGGGGTCTTCTGACACCTCACTCTAAGATCAGTGGCAGATGTCAGCAGACTGAGTTGCTCTTTGAAGAGGTGCTCTCTAGTGAGCATGGGAACAGCATAAATCCCATCCTGGTCCCTTTGTGCTGTGTTTTTCTCCCTCCTGTACAATGTAGATAATGCCACTATGAGGCTCCTAGGATGGGCCAACAACTGGAGAGTCAGTTTGCCAGCCGGGTAAATCCGTAAGAGGCTAATGCAGTGCATCAAAGTAGCTACAAGAGTATAAGTGAGCTCTCTGAAGAGTGTGCCACATGCACCTCTTCCTACTCGTGGCAAATGGACAGCATCCTCTCCTAGGCCTTGAGCAGGCATGGGAACTGATCCATTATAATCCACATGATCTTCCCCAGCAATGACTTGTTCCTATGTGCCTGCTACGTGCCCCTATCAGCTGACAGCTTATACTTTTGCTAATTTGATTAAACACAGGATCACTTTTTTTTTTAATCTGGGTGTAATCTCTCAGACAGAGCCATTACTGCCTCTGGTGATGTGCAACTCTTTTATCTAGGGCAGCCAGAAGAGTGTGAGAGCTGCAAGACAGTCTGTCTGCCAGGTGCAGTGGGTGGCTTCAGGAAGAAAGGACTTGCCACCCTGTACCCCTAAGCTGCATGGAGGGACCACTGAGGTGACTTGCTGGTACAGGGGAGTGCCTAGGGCAGCCTGAAAGGCTCACAAGCACATTTGGATAGGTAACTTGGGAGTGGCCTTCTGGACATCTCAGCACAGGGCTCTGAATCCCCTTGGCCTGTAAAGCTCCATGGTTAGAGAGGGTGGGAGAAGAAACAGAGCAGCATTCTACCCAGAGCTTGCCCTTTGCAGCTGGCTCTGCCCTGCCAACAAGGACTATGTGACATGCACTCCAAGAGGAGATAATACAGGTTCTTTCCTGTTTTTAGTCTGAGCTAGCACTGCTCTGCACTAACTTTTGGGAAGATGATGAGCTCCCTGCTGCTCTGCTCTGCTCTGCTCTGCTCTGCAGTCAGACCAAGGCTGTGCTTAGTGCATGGCCACGACAAGGTGCTAGGCAGGCAGTGTCCAGGCATGCCCCTGTATGTCATAGACCAGTGCCCATTGCCCATTCAAGCACTTTCTTTACAACACATGCTAAAGCTGACTAAAGTACAAGGGCCTCCATGTCCTCTGGTCTTTACGCAGAGTAAGCAGCAATACAGGCAACACTTGCTAGGACTTTGCTCTAATTTTCAGGGAACTAGTGAACTTCATCCATAGTTAAGGTGAAACTGCAGATTTATGCAGGTTCTCTCTGAAACTGTAGAACTACATCTTGTCCTTCTCACTGCAGTAAACAACCATCCTGGCTTATTTAATAAATAAAGCAAACGTATATGCATTGTGTGAAACTGCTGGAAAAAAATCTCTGGGCTAGTATTTGTCCTTGTGGACACTAGAAATTCCACATAACACCAGTGATGGAAGGGAGAGGGAGTTTGGCAGGACTCTTAAAACAAAGGACAGAAAGGATTTCTAAGTATTTGCTCTCCACCACACAGAGGAACTCTTCTCAAGATTTCAACAATAATCAAGGCTGCTTTTTACTGCCTCATTTGGGTTCTAAACATATAGGCACAACATTTTTTAAATTACACTTTTGTAAAAGCCAGCAACCTTGTCAGCATACCTGTCATCTGAGTTCTCTCTCTCATTCAGCAATTCTATTCCTCTAATTAATTTTCTTACTTTTTCCATGGGGTAATATTACAGACTGTTGATAAGCAGTTCTATTCTTTTGTCCCAGAACAGTGATCAGTACAAACAGGTAGGTTTTTAAAACCTACTTTCTCTTCAGAGAAAGATTTTCTGCAAACAGGACCTATTACTGAGCTAAAATTTTGTTGCAGGTAAGAAAGACTTCAAGCAAAAATCTGTAGCTGGTCAGTGCTTTGCTTGCTCATGCCTATTTGAGTTGCTCTGGGCAGTAAGTAAGCACTGCGAATATAACACACTCCTGGGCTTAAGCCCATCTTCACAAAAAAAAATCTGCTGCTGAATATGCACTTCTTAATAAGGGTAACTGCTCATCTCAAGACTATAATGATACCGATGCACTCAAGCCATGGACTGCAACCCACTGTTCTCTTATTTCCCCACCGCAAGAGCTGGAATGAATTGTATTTGTTGGTGAAGCTTATTTTTGCTGGCTTTCCATCTCAGGCAGTGGAAGATTTTATGGACCTATCTTGTCTGTTTCGAAACCTTTTTTTAATCATCCTTTTTCCCGGCAGTTACATTGTCCTGAAATAGCCCTGTATATAAACATCAATCATGCATATGTGCTTCGTGTTTCCCAGGGTACAAAATTCTCTCTGCAAACACTGTTTGGAAAACTACTGTGAGCCTGCACCTTCTGGCCACAAATTTGGCTGGCTCTGGCTGATATAGGTGACATCTTTGCTCCTTCCTAGACTTCTTGTGCATCTCAGCTAAGATGACAAGCAATTTATCTGCATGTCAGCTTCAGAAATCAGGAGTACTTCTGAGCATCAGGGATTAGGACCATAGACTGTCTCAAATCCAGAGTGGGATGAGACTTGCATGTCTCACAGCCCCTTTCACAGCTCTGTCACTTCTGCAGGACTCCAGGGGCAGCCTACTTGAGACCCCACCTCTTTGCCTCAGAAAGACAAGAGCATTTCCTTAATAATTCCAGGTGGGCGGGATGCTTTTCCCAACAGCTGCGAAGCACTTGGCCATTATAAGCTATAGAGGAACTATAGCTGATTACCAGCAAATCTGGGGGCTCGTGTCTCCCACACTGTAGTGGCAATACTGGTTTATGGCAATGCTGCCTTGTGCTGGCACTGCTGTTTTCGTGGATCTGGTACGAGAGCAGATCTCCAAATTAAGACTACAAGTAAAAAAAAAAAAAAAAGTGTTCTGCTTTCTGCATGTTTGTTTCAAGTGGGACTGGTTCTCTGACCTGTTTCACAGTGTTTCTTCATAGCACTTGAGCACATGTAGCTCTGGGAGAGATGAGAAGTGCCAGGGCAGCAAAACAAAAGGACGAGATCATGGTGGTCAGGCAAATCTTTTGCCCTCCTAGGGCTGCTGGATGTTTCAGGACATCCAGGCAGTCTCAGACTCCTGAATAATGGATGGCATTACTCACTGGTTTTCTTACACAGACATGTAGCTGGGGGATATGCCTTTTTTTTTAATTTTGGTTTCCTCCTTACCACGAGGCACTAATAAAATGTCTGCGCTGCAGTGTTTGCCTTATAATACCTGGCTTTGTAGCTTTTTGCAAAAATCTTCACTGGGGCTGGATTATCCCAAAGTGAATCTGCACAATGATTGTCTCCATTTCAAAGCCAAAAACTTTGAACCTGTTCTCTGTTATACTGAGGCTGTATCGATGAATTTTGCTGGATTAGGGGAAAAAACCCGAAAACCCACAGCAAAACAATTGTTCAACCACCAGTGACTTCCCATAGCTCAAGAACTACCATGACAGTTTGAAAACCAGCTAAAAAATGTGTCTGGTGGAAGACTCGGAGTGAGAGTATGGGCCTTGAGAACAGAGTCCTAATCCATAACCTATTACTGTGCGCAGCACTTGCCAAGAGAGCCCACACAGTGAGGTAAGGTTGCACCATGCTCTCTCCTTCCTTGAATAAAAAGTGGCTGCTCTAATGAGAAGCAATCCCTGATTCAGCAAAGCCCTTAAGTGTTTTGATGAACCAGGGCCAAACTGAACATCTTGTGCAGAACTCAAGTTGTCTAGTGAACAGTATCAAATATTTTTATTGATGGATGCAGACTTAAATGAAAATTAAAGATGTGGCTATTTAAGGCCTTAGGTGCCTAAACTCATATTGTTCATTTTTTATTGTATTAAAGTAATCATTTGTACGGGAACAGAAGCAGCCACCTCCAGAAAATCCATCCTTGTCATGCTGGGAAGAATATTCTCAGTCCTCCCCCAGAACCCTGTCAATTTGATGGCTTATCTAGCTTGATTAGAAACTGGCCACATTCAGGCTATTTCAGATCAACAAGGTCCAGATGTATTTCTCTTTTCCTACCAGGAACACCCAGCTTTAGTACCTCTCTGGGCTGCATAAGGTATGGGGAAGTGAGGCATGTCCTCCTGTAGACCAGATCAGATATCAGAAGGTATGATTGACATGGTGAAGGACCATTAGGGAGATTTTAGTATTCTGCTGCCATCCTTACTTGGCTGTCAGTCAACAGGCAGGGCCCTGAGCTCTGTGCTGACCTTGGTCTCTGAGGTTGCAGCCAGCAAGGGTGCCTGTCAGGCTGCTCTCCTCTCTCCAACACCCCTGGCCACCCTGCTAAAAGGGTCTCTCCAACTCAGAGAACATCAGTCTTGGACAATGAAGCATTATGGCGGGTGAACACAAACCTCAGTTTGTTAAGGGTGGCTCACTCTCGTTCACTGTCCCATGTTTCACCTGAATTACTGGATGCAGCACTATGCTGTAACTGAAGGCAGACAGGTAGAGAGAGCAGAGGTTGGATTTTGGCACACCCTGGCTTTCCTCAGGGTGTTTCTCTTTGGAAACGTTCTCTTTTTCCAGTGAAAATTTTCAGTGGAAAGTCATCAATGCCTTTTGTATGTTTGAAAATGTATCCATAGCATAGTAAAATGCCAAACAGAGCTGTTTGTAGTACAGCAACACAGACTTTTTCTCCTTGTCCACCCTAGAGCAAAAATCTTCAACTCCCTTTTACTTACCAACAATATACCCACTTGTCCACTTGGTTAGGTACAAAACAGCCGAAGTATGGAATAAAAAAAAAAAAATCTGTCATTTTTCACTAGCTTATGTATACTTAGCTGCAACCACCTCCCTGCCATGGAATACAGGCAGATGCAAATGGGAGGAAAATTAAAAAAAAAAAACAAACATTCTGACATTTTTGGCTAAACCTTATGCTCTCCTAGATCTATTCCCACACAGCTACTAGTGCTCAAACGATTTCCAGAGCAGGCATAAGTTCCATGGCACTCAGTTTATCTGCTCTGGAATGGCAAAGTGCACATACAGATATACACTATGGTTCCAGGGAGTCTAGGGATTTCAAAGCTGCTTTATCTCCCAGATAAGTCACTGGCAAGAAAGGGTGAATTAAAAACAGTGTTGGTAAGTAAAAATAGAATGACAGGTTATGAGTACGAGCTTTAAAAAAGAAGTGTCATTTAAAGGCATGTTACAGATTTGTTCAGAGCAAGAGCTTAACCCTCTATTTCTTTTGATTTGTGGATTCCCAGACATTTTTCCTAAAGAAGTAGAAATCCTTGAATTGTGTATTCCAGCCTATTGGCAATGGCTTAGTTTTAGTGCTCTCACAGCGTCCCCTCCCTCCAAGTAGTCCTTGGGGATTTGTGAAGCAGGAGCAGAACCCCGTCTCCTAGCAGTTGGACAAGAACCACTCTCTCCTAAATCCCACACATTGATCTGATTCACCACGTGACTCTAGTAAGGTTCCATCCACCTCCTTTCAGGTCAAACGCAAAAAATCCAGAGTTTTTAAATTCTCAAGCTGAGGCATTTTGAGCTTACTACAGAGAAAGGCTGAACAGCCAAAGTTCCCACTTATGGAAGTGCTCTGTGCCCAGGAATTTTGTATGGGCATAGCACTGAGGCACTTGAAATGAAGGAAATGCTCCATATTTGTCCCTTTGCCTCTGCACCATTGCTAAAAGGAAGGTGATACTATTTATAAGCAATGGCAGAGGTTGGAGCTCTCATTTACACAGGGCCTTTGAGGAGCCTTTGTTATGTTTTTGCAACAGCATTTGAACGACTTGGAAGGCTTCAGGAAAATGCAAAATACTGTCAAAAATGCAAAATGTTTGTATCCCTCAGCCAGAGGGAGGAGAAAAAGCACTGGAAGCAACTTAGCCAAGCCTGACAGGGTATAGTGGATCTTGATCTTTGCTCACCTCATAGTTNTTTCCCCCCCCCCCCCCTTCTTTAATGGAGTCGTGGCCTTATCTCTTAAAGTGATCTCATTAAAGGCCAGGGATAAGACAGTAGAGGGTGTGAGGCCTCTAATTACAGAAGGAAGGTCGATGAAAATGCAGTTTCATACACTTTGTCTTCTCTGTTTCTCCTCTGAAGGGAGGTGGCCTGCAAAAAGCATGAATCCCTTTTGACCACCTTTGTGAACCACACTGACCAAAAACTCGGGGTGGAGTACATCTCGCTTTGTCTTCACTGCTGGTGCTTTTGTAGCCTGCTGTAGTTTGCTGTGGGCAACCCTGTTCTCTGGAGACTCTTGAGATAAGGTTACAAGTAGATGAGGGAAAATAGTTTATTTGGGCTCAACTCTTTTTTTTTCCTAAGAGGAGCTGCAGGAACTTTTCTTCTCTGGTGGTAAGGACACTAGAGTATCTATCCGTAGGCAAACTACCCCAACATGTACACTGCCACTGAAGAAGCTGCTGTGGTTTTCAAGGTGAAGGCTGAAGCGTGGCTCTCACTGCAACACATCCAAAAGGCTGGTGAACATGGGAGATGTCACAGAAAATAAAAACAGGTGGGAGATGATATTCTTTCCTATTCTGGGTACTAACCCTTGCTGAGATCCTTGTTTTCCCAGCCAATGCAGCCACAGGCAGTGGCAGTTGTAAAGGGATAAAGATTTGCTTCTTTGTGTTGAGCTACATGTGTGTAGTCTGTTTACTGGAAGCAGAAGGGAAGCTGTCCTATCTAGCAGCAAGAGCAAAGGGCTTTCAGACCCTTGGACTCTTAACTGGAACCTGCTAAAGCTTTTCTGCATGTGTGCCTTCCCTCTCTTGTTCTCCTGTATCTAGAATGGCCATAATAAAACTCCCTGCTGTAAAACAATCCCAGCTTCTCAAATTCAAAAATGTGGCAGAAAGACTTGTGGTGTCCACAGGTGCAGGCATTCACATAACACCCTGAACTTATTTCAATGCATCCTGTGCTACCTACTCCTGGAATTCAACAACTCTTCAGCAGCCCACAACCTTACCAGCGAGCATCTGAAAGGCTGCAGACCTACAAAATAACGATTCACAATTATTCCTGGGATGAACTGAGAGGGACACACAGCCAAAGAGCAGTTTTCGGGGGCTAAAACCTGATCTGGATCTTACCTGCTGGCCGGAGGTGAAGTTCCCTGTACGTTATCTCTGTTTCTCTCAGTCACCCTGCCAAGGTAGCAAAAAGAGTTTGTAATTGCTTGTAGATACTGAAAACAGACCTCTCCTGATTTTCCTTGAGCTAATCTCACTGATACCCATTACAGGAGAACGTAAGCATTTCTAATATGGAATATTACTCTGTCCTCGCTGCCTGGTTCGATGTAACAAAATTTCCTTTGATCTGTATGGATTTGCTCTCTGTTTAAATCACTGTCAGTAAGAGAACTGAGACACATTTTTCTCCTAAAAGAGACAATGAGTTTACAGGACCACAGTGGCACGCTACAGTTTCATACTATGAAGATATGGCAACACATAACTATCCCAAGGCAAAAGGTGGGTCAAACTGACAGTGTGCCAAAACAACTACACTGGTTAGGTGGAACTTCAAGGGGAAATTTAGTGCAGAAGTCCTCTAGAAGTCTTCCTTCAGCATCCTATTAATGTTGCTTTGCTGCCACATAGAAGGAAACCCAAGTTTGGTACTGTGAATCATTCTTAAGGAGTGAAATGCTGTTAAGGACTGAAAATGAAATTAATAGGTGATTTCAGGAAATTTCTACCCAGTTCCTAGTGCCTATCCCTTTCTCCACACCCAGTAGCAAGAGCCAAGCCTTTCCTCGGAAGTCCTAAAAGAAAATCTCAACAGTAAGCAATTGGAGCTGAAAGTATTGCTTCAGGGTTAAGTTGGTGCAGTTTGATAGGGAGATGGCTGTCCAGGTGCCATGTATTTTGTAGGTTAAACTGAAAGCTTCAGTCTCTCAGTCTGCCAAAACAATGCCAGATCCCCTAAAAACCATCAGAGGCACAAAACAGAGCTTATGCAGAAAACTAAAAATGTGTCTCTGAAATGCTGGCCTGCTGCCTAAAAAATGCCCCTGATCCCATTGTTGGTATTTACTTTCAAGTTCAGTATCTTCTGTTGCAGAAGCACCTCAGAACTGAGCGGTCAAACTCTCTGTAAGTCCAGGTGGTGTGTCAAAAAGATGCAGGATCTTCAATGTCTGCAAGTGGCAGAGCCATCCAAAGTTCTAAAAGAAGGTCTAGGATGCAGTGACAGGACCAAGCTCCATCACCAGTGTGGTACCTCCATACACAACTTCCTAAAAAACCATGACGGTTGTAGTGGCAGACCTTCCCCTTTACATACACGGGTCCAACAGTTTGATGAGTAAGCTCTTGTGCAGGATGTTTTAAGGCTAGAATTCAGTTCTCCTGCAAAGGGGAGTTTCAAGCTATGCTTAGCAGGGAAGTGCTGTAACCATGTTCCTCCTGTGCAAGAAAGTTCACAGCTAATTTTTGGGAACCTTGATAGGCAAAGCCTCCTGAAACACTTTCTCATTTCCAAGTCCATACCTGGTTACTAAGCCGTCAAGAATGAAAAAGCCCATCAGCTGATTTTCTTTGCTAGAGATTCTAGACATAAGGCAAAAGTCAACAAACTTTTGCTGACCAAACAAACAAAAAAAGCCAAAGTGAACACACATTCAGAACTTTTGCATCCTTCCTTCCCAAAACGTGAAGCATAAGGATGGCCCTAGCCAGGCTAGGTCACCTAGCCAGACTCCGTGAACAGCCAAGGGCACAAAAAGCTGCCCTGTAACTCCTCACCGAGTCCTCAATCATCAAGAGCAGTTTCTGGCAAGTCCCCGCACACCTCCGTGGCTCCGGCAGGTTTGCAGCACGGCAGGCGCCGCGGCCCCCACGGCTCACCCTTCGGTGCAGAGGGACCCCCGGGCGTCCTGCGCCCCTCAGTGCGGGGCGACAGCGCCGGCAGGACCCGCGGGACGCCGCACGCGGGGCCTTGGGGCGGCCACGAGGGACACCCGGCCGAGCCCCGCCAGGGCCCGCGGGGCGGCCGGCG